>JACEEZ010005897.1:142332-149832 GCA_016584305.1 Chionoecetes opilio
GCTTTCTCCCCCATGCAGACACGCTCTCTCCACATTTCTGCCTCGCCAGTCTGCCTGTCTTGCTCTCATGTGTGTTGAGCGAGACAGCAAAACTCATACACACACACTTCCTGTTCATTGCATTACCTCTCGTGATTTCTATATATGTATATCTTTTGGTATGTCGTCATATTTTACCCATACTTATATATACCACAGTTCCAAACCTTCTAAACACGCTTTCGCTTTTTTTTCATATTAATTATTCGTATCACCAACTTGTATGTATTTTTTTCACCTGCCTCCTACATCGTTTTTTTTCGTGTTAGAGTTTTAAGCCGCCCTTACTACTTTCTTTTATAATCTCCCCCTTAAGCTCCTCTTGACCTACCGCCCATCTAATCACCGCCTTTCCTATAATCCCTGACAATCCCTATACCAATCACCATGTTGTCCACCAATCCTAATACCAATCACTATCTCCCTTAGTTAGCACTGTTATCTCTTATCTTGCCTCTTTGTTTTCCGCTTCGCACACACCAACACGTCACATGCGGAACGTCACACATGCCTTGACTCCAGCCAGTCACGCAATGTTTATTCTGTCCCAAGAAAGGGTTACGATCACCTTCCATATTGACCTGACATTTCGATATCGTTGTTTTAACCCCTTGAGGCCCAGAACGTAATTTTAATTGTAATTTGGTTACCATTAGACGATTTTTAGTGAATATAAGCAATATTTTATAGATATAACCGGTTTAGTATCCTTGTCGACTAACTAATTTGGCATATTCAGTTCGTTTTCGTAATTTTATGGCTAACAACATACATTTTTTTATAGCAAAGGAAAGATCTGGGTGTGAAGGGTGAAAAGCAATATTAGATAATATGGATACGACAAAGTTTAAGGAAGAACTGTTGTTGTTGATATTTTAGGTACAGATTAACTAGATGTAAAACCAGATACATAAATAAGTGAAAATATAAATCAAAATGTAATTGTATGCAAGAGCACAGTCACTTCACCACACCTCCATGCCAGGGCGGGGCTTGGGCGTGAGCGATCCAGGTCATTTGTATGCTGGCGGCACCTATTACTTTGTGGTCTTCTAGGGCGGTCTCTGATCAGGTAATTACCGGTGGATTATTCGCCGGCACCCTCAGCCAAGGTGTTTTGAAGTGACAATCGTACATACTTTAAAAGCCAGTAATAAATTCATTGTGGAAAGTAACATTGCACGTTTATTAAGATATAATATGCAATGGTATGTTGTGTAGGTGTGGTTGTGAGCCGAAATGTGTGTTAAAACGGACAGGAATACCGAATAATTAATCTAAAAAAGAAAAACACATATTTATAATAATAAAATAATTACACATACTTATAAAATGTATTCAGTATTTTCTAGCTATTCTTCGCTTATTCTTCGCTTCTTTATAAGAGACAGACACTTTCATAGGATAGCAAAAGTGAAGTTAGCTTTAAAAGTATATTTGTAGATGTATGAAATTATGTTGAAGGTTTGAATATCGATGATTATATGATCGCCAAGTCAATATGTCTGATTAAGAATTAACAGTGACTTAATTCTCCAGTCAAATAACTTGCTCGACGGCTTCCACTATTTTTTCTGAGATTATTTCCTTAAGTCGAGAGTTAGAAGGTGAATATTTTTTTCCAACGCCTCAGGTCAGATCAGGAGACCCAAACAGCATTCTTGTCAAGTTAAATGTGGCTTCAGCAAAAAGCCGAACATCTGGTGGAAAAGATTGAGCGAGACTGTCAGCTTTACCAAGACACTAACTCTTAACATGACCTGTGTGATCCCTGACCTTGTGCTTTGACCTCTCTGGGGAGTGATTTAGACCAGGGATTGATGGAATGAAGGGAGGGCTGAACACACACGACAGGATGGTATGACATGCCTCAGGAATGGGAAACGTTCTTACAACAGGAAGGAATTACTCATGGTTTTCACGGGGGCAGAGTGCAAAGAGTTCGTTTCAAGTAAGATGAAGAATGAATTGAGTGTTTCGAATGGAACAGTAAAAGAAGGAGTTTTTGTTGTAATGAATAGTGAATAAGTGAATAGGATATTTTGTTAAGGGAATAGATACACGCAAGAAGAGGGTGGAGGAGGAAGAGGTATATAATTAAATATAAATAATGAGATGTAAATATAGCAAATAATAATAAGTTATACAAAAAATAGATACGAAACGAGGGAAAAAAAATAAAAAGTCGAAAGTAAGTTCTCGTTGAAATGTGGCAAGTATGTCAATGTTGTAGCTTCGATGAAATAAATGTGCATAATCTTTATTTATTTTTATTTATTTTAATGGTAATAATTGTAAGAATATTGATAATAATTACGATGATAATAACAAGTTTATTATCAAGAAGAGAGAGAGAGAGAGAGAAGAGAGAGAGAGAGAGAGGAGAGAGAGAGAGAGAGAGAGAGAGAGAGGAGAGAGAGAAGAGAGAGAGGGGAGAGAGAGAGAGAGAGAGAGAGAGAGAGAGAGAGAGAGAGAGAGAGAGAGAGAGAGAGAGAAGAGAGAGAGAGAGAGAGAGAGAGAGAGAGAGAGAAAAGAGAAGAAGAGAGAGAAGAGAGAGAGAGAGAGAGAGAGAGGAGAGAGAGGAGAGAGAGAGAGAGAGAGAGAGAGAAGAGAGAGAGAGAGAGAGAGAGAGAGAGAGCGGGCATTGGGAAAGGTGAGTATTAGTATTAGCAAACGCGAGGCAAGATGGAGGGGCATGACAGTCCACCCATCACCCTGCCCCGTAACTTTTTCCCCAAGATCGTTATCACCACAGTTTTTGCCCGGCGCTGCTCTGCTCTCCCTCCATCCCTCATTGACGGGAAAGCGACCTCGTATTTGTCCCGGTTTTCCTTAACTTATATTTAACTCTTTTTGCCACCATCGCTTCTCATTCTAATCCATTCCAGGCATCTATACTTCTATGGGGTGAGCTGTACATGGAAGCGAGTGTTCAGCATGTGTATTATGCATGGTTATTGTCATGTATGCTAAAATGGTTCAGAAATATGTCCATTTGTGTCCTCGTGCGGGGCAAGAGGGTGTTTGTTACTCGTCGTCTCTCCTGAGTATCTGTCAAACGAAACATTTACACTAATGGATTTTTTACTCAATAAGAATTTAAATATTCACTTAATCTTGAACAAGGAACGCGCCAGTCACACGCTTAAAATGCATATTTTAAACGCTGATTTATTGCAATTTAATCTTGTCTAAGAGGCACCCACTTGCCACTCTGAAAGCTTAAGTGACAATGAAAAAAAAGAAATGTATATATTAATCTCACTCGACTAACCTCTGTCAGTCTCGTCCAGCAAACGTGCGTGTGTGTGTATATTTTGCAGTCTAGTCTCTCCGTATGCATGGTCGTGAACATGGAAGTGTTTTGGTTCTCGGCGCGTTGTGTCCCTCCCTTCGCCTTGTTAAAGAGACATCAAATAAAGTACTGACGTGGGCGAGTGGAAGGCTGGGGCGCGACACCTAGGTCCTGGTAGAACGTCGGTAGATCTTGACATGTTTTAGCAGTTATGGTGTTCAGCTAAGGATGTGGCTCGCCTAGCTTTGCCATGTGAAGGTCTGTCTGATGTTCTTGACTCCTGACGTCAGATAATCCACTTTGAACTGTCTTTTGCTCTGATGTTTTTATCAACTGTTTTCAAAGAAGTTAAGAAGATTATAGTGAATAGCCTCAAGGGGGTGTATTGCAGCAGCTCTCCTGGCCCCCCTGTCCCTCGCTGCCTCTTGAAGCGACACTAAAAGGATACAAGTGATGGACTTACACCCGCCACTCCGCCTTAAGACCCTGAGTGACGTGTTTTGTTCCTCGAGAAAACTTATTGATCATAGTTACGTCTTGTGTGATTCTTAACATTTAAGAGTGATTTGTGTCATGAAAAGTTAAGATTATCACGGCATATTATCATGAGCGGCATAGAATCATACTATATATTATATATATATATATATATATATATATATATATATATATATATATATATATATATATATATATATATATATATATATATATATATTATTTTAGGGGCAACCCATGGATAGGAGGGGGGGGGGTGAGTGTGTGTTCTTAATGAAAAGAAATACCCATTATGGTCAATTTGAATTTAATTGTCGACTTTAGAAGTGAGAAGAAAGAAGAATTGGCCGGTCGCTGCCAAGAAGCATAGGGCAGCAGGACTTGCCTGGTGAAAATATAAACAGTCACTGATGTCGTCTTGCGGGGAGCGTATTGAAGAATCCCTATACCGATATAGTTCCAAGAATAATCCCAGACCTTTCTGAGGGCAAACTCATCTGGCGTGCTACATTTCTCTCTATGTTTCGTTTGATTCCTCCCACTGACTTATCAGGAGAAATTTAAATGACTGCAATCTGCGGCACATACATCAGGAGTCTGGAACGTCAGCACGGGTCCTCTTCGATCATCTGTTTTCCAGCTGTCGACAGTCGCCAATAAATCACTGGAGAGACGTCCATGGCAGACCTTAATGACTGCGCCTTAACATCTCGTCAAATCAGATTGATGCCAAGATTGTATTGCTCTGATGAGTGGCAGGCGGGGCAATAGAGGCAGGGACAGAGATCGGCTGTATAACTGGGCGTGCAGAGTTGGTTTTACTCATACACACACGCACACACACACAACACACACACACGCACGCACACACACATACACACACACACACACACACATTCACACACACACACAAACTCACACACACATCCCTTTAATCGAGATAAAGGGATTCGGTATACTTTCAAGGTCATTCTGGATATGCTATTGCCATGCTTACCGATGAAACTGTTGAGAACCAAAATCGTTGCATCATCGTTCGATTCAGTCATCGAACAATACCCGAAAATAAAAAATAAAACAGGTTTATTAAGAAGAAAAATAATTGTACATGCTGATCCTATGAAAATTTATATTAACATTATTATCATGAAAATTAATTGCCATTTAAATTAATCAGATCATCAGAAAATTAATATCATTGTGTGTCGGTTAATTAAGGATGCTAACTTATTAAGAAAAGAGGGGAGAAGCAATACCTTTTATAACCTTTCGTACCGCCTCGTCGTTGTTAATGTTTGTGGTGTCTGTGGTTATGGTGATGATCGTGGCGGTGGTGGAGGTGATGTGGTGATGGTGGTGGTGGTGCTGGAGGTGATGTGGTGATGGTGGTGGCGGTGGTGGTGTTGTGGTGATGGTGGTGGTGGTGCTGGAGGTGATGTGGTGATGGTGATGGCGGTGGTGGTGTTATGGTGATGGTGGTGGCGGTGCTGGAGGTGATATGGTGATGGTGGTGGCGGTGGTGGTGTTACGGTGATGGTGGTGGCGGTGCTGGATGTGATTTGGGGATGGTGGTGGTGGTGGTGGAGGTGATGTGGTGATGGTGGTGATGGTGGTGGTGTACCGACGTCAGGGGAGGACCAGAGGGCGTTGCTTGACTGCGGCGGTGACTATTGATAGCGCCTTGAGAGTGAGTGAGATAAATAGAAGAACTAACTAAGAGCAGCGTCTTGATCGATGGTGGGCACTGCTAAAACAAGACGAATGACCGTGTGGGAGGAGAGAGGTGAGGTGATGAGGCAGGCGAGTATGTAGCGTTATTTAGCATGATAGTGAGGACAAAGGGCTATTCATTTGTTTTTATGTGTAGGTATAGCTATATGTAGAAACGATATGTAATAGCGAGATCGATGAGAACAATGCAAACAGTAATGAAATGATAAAAATAGCAATTGTCATGCAATAATTTTCTTACTCAATCTTAAATATAGTAATGCTTGAGTGTATTCACCATGTGCTGTTTTGTATCTTGGCATATCTTGGCTGCTTTGTGAGATACACCTGAAGGGATGAACCTAATAATCTGCCTCCCTTGTGCTGAACCCGGATATAGGCGACCCGGGTTTGGCGCACTGGCTCTCGCGTGGCTGTTGTTGGTGCTGGACTTACAAATGGCATAGCACTGTATATCTCCAACGAGCTAATTAGCCCCAGCTGCTTCTGACGAGCCGTGATGTAAACCTCCGATAGCGTGTAGGCTTGTTATGGTCCTCAGCCTCCTATTATTTTGTGGCTGTTCTCTTGTGTGTCTATATTTCTCGGTGAAACACTGAACATATGCCGAGCTGGAAAATGGTACAAGCTGGATAAACTTGGTAACAATAATGATAATAATAATAACAATGATAATGCTTATAATAAAAAATGATAATGGTAATAGTAATAGTGGTAATATAATAATCATTTTATGGTACCTACTGCTCGTTGGATATATTTAAGGATCTGATAAACTCTCTTAAAATTTACACAACTCAGTATGTTAATTGTTTGGGTAGAGAATAGTGATTGGCTGACCAGGAAAACTTAGAAGGGGATCCGTTCCTCGTGCTGTGCCATGCAACTTGCTATAAGCACCACCACAAGCACCACCACAAGCACCACCACAAGCACCACCACAAGCACCACCACAAGCACCACCAGGCCCACAAGCACCACCACAAGCACCACCACAAGCACCACCACAAGCACCACCACAAGCACCACCACTAGCCAACCACCACAAGCACCACCACAAGCATCACCACAAGCACCACCACAAGCACCACCACAAGCACCACCACAAGCACCACCAAACAAACACCAGCCCACAAGCCTACCACAGCACACCACAAGCACCACCACAAGCACCACCACACAAGCCACCACACACAGCACCACCACAAGCCACCACCCACAAGCACCACCAAGCGCCCAACAAGCACTACCCACAAGCATCACCACAAGCACCACCACAAGCACCACCACAACCCACTAGCACCACCACAAGCACCACCACAAGCACCAGCCACCAAGCCAACCACACAAGCATCAGCCACAAGCACACCACACACACTCACCACAAGCCACCGCCACAAGCACCACAGGCCCAAAGCACTACCACAAGCATACCACAGCACACCAGCACCACCACAAGCACCACCACAAGCATCACCACTAGCACCACCACAAGCCACACCACCAGACCACCACAAAGCACCCACACGCCAGCAAGCACCACCAGGCCACAAGCACACCACACACACCAAGCACCCCCACAAGCACCCACCACACAGCACCGCCACAACACACCACAAGCACCACCACAAGCACCACCACAGCACCACCACAAGCACCCAATCACAAGCACCACCACAAGCACCACCACTAGCACCACCACACAACCAAGCACCACCGCAACACAACACACCAGCACCACAAGCACTACCACAAGCATCACCACTAGCACCACCACTAGCACCACCACAAGCACCACCACAAGCACCGCCACAAGCACCACCACAAGCATCACCACTAGCACCACCACAAGCACAAGCACCACCGCAAGCACCACCAGGCCCACAAGCACTACCACAAGCATCACCACTAGCAGCACCATAAGCACCACCACAAGC
>JACEEZ010005897.1:157332-162332 GCA_016584305.1 Chionoecetes opilio
GTGTGGTACAGTGGGTATACTGTGGTATAGTGGGTACAGTGTGGTATAGTGGGTATAGTGTGGTATAGTGGGTATAGTGTGGTATAGTAGGTATAGTGTGGTATAGTGGGTATAGTGTGGTATAGTGGGTATAGTGTGATATAGTGGGTATAGTGTGGTATAGTGGGTATAGTGTGGTATAGTAGGTATAGTGTGGTATAGTGGGTATAGTGTGGTATAGTGGGTATAGTGTGGTATAGTGGGTATAGTGTGGTATAGTGGGTATAGTGTGGTATAGTAGGTATAGTGTGGTATAGTGGGTATAGTGTGGTATAGTGGGTATAGTGTGGTATAGTAGGTATAGTGTGGTATAGTGGGTATAGTGTGGTATAGTAGGTATAGTGTGGTATAGTGGGTATAGTGGAGGGTGTGTACTGTACCGTGTTGCTTTGTACCATGACGGAATGTAGAGGAGAGATATGCCACACACACAGACACACACAAACACACACACACACATACGCACGCACACACACACACACACATACACAGACACACACACACACACAGACTCATACACACACAGACAGCCAGACACACACACACAAAGAGAAAACTATCTGCACATTAACAAAAGGATGTGAAATCAAGCCATTATGATGGATGTGAAGCAAGAGAGAGTGCAGTACTTACAAAAACTTCACCTCAGTGTTTAGCGTCCCGCCCTAGGTCACGCTTCCTTGACCTTTCTGTTAGTCTGACCCATTAGTATATTTTCCAAAACGCCTGATTTATCTCGAGAAATGGTCGTTCAGGGGGTTTTGGTCGGCAGCCAAAAAGAGACTCAATACTTTTGATACGGTGAGGTGTAACGGGGCTTATCTACTCTTACTCCTCCTCTTCCTCTTCCTCTTCCTCTTCGTAATATTCCTCCTTCTTTTCTTCGTCCTACCCCTCCTCTTTCCGATGTTCAGGTTAGTATATCTAGTTTCTATAATCATGAAGGCTTCTAAACAACGTCTTTTTTTCTTCTGGTATTTTGTAATGACTTTCTGTCTGTATGTTTGTCTGTATGTCTCTATCTATCTGTTTATTTATTTGTTTGTCTGTCTGTCTGTCTGTCTGTCTGTCTGTCTGTCTGTCTGTCTGTCTGTCTGTCTGTCTGTCTGTCTGTCTGTCTGTCTGTCTGTCTGTCTGTCTGTCTGTCTGTCTGTCTGTCTGTCTGTCTGTCTGTCTGTCTGTCTGTCTGTCTGTCTGTCTGTCTGTCTGTCTGTCTGTCTGTCTGTCTGTCTGTCTGTCTGTCTCTCTGTCTGTCTGTCTGTCTGTCTGTCTGTCTGCTGTCTGTTTGTCTGTCTGTCTGTCTGTCTGTCTGTCTGTCTGTCTGTCTGTCTGTCTGTCTGTCTGTCTGTCTGTCTGTCTGTCTGTCTGTCTGTCTGTCTGTCTGTCTGTCTGTCTGTCTGTCTGTCTGTCTGTCTGTCTGTCTGTCTGTCTGTCTGTCTGTCTGTCTGTCCTGTCTGTCTGTCTGTCTGTCTGTCTGTCTGTCTGTTCTGTCTCTTCTCTCTCTCTCTCTCTCTGTCTCTCTCTCTCTCTCTCTCTCTCTCTCTCTCTCTCTCTCTCTCTCTCTCTCTCTCTCTCTCTCTCTCTCTCTCTCTCTCTCTCTCTCTCTCTCTCTCTCTCTCTCTCTCTCTCTCTCTCTCTCTCTCTCTCTCTCTCTCTCTCTCTCATACGTGTTTTTCTTAATTGAGTGAAAGGCGAACGCTGATTAACAGGCTCTCTTAATAGTGGCCCGTCTTACAGTAATTAAGCACAAAGAAAACGTATTATATTAAACTATATATAGAAACGTATTACATCTGTAAACTATGATGAGTTAATTGAATTTATTGACCGTAATGTTTAAAATATATATTGAGAGACACCAGATCATTACAACTTGTGTGGGGAGCTGAAAATAGATAGACCGTTCAGAGAGAGGTTAATCCCTTCACGCCCAGATTTTTCCTTTGTTATAAAAAAGTGTATGTTGTCGAGCCATCAAATTACGAAAAGTAACTAGATATACCAAATTAGCTAGCGGACAAGGATACTAAACAGGTCCTATCTAAAAAAATGTTGCTCATAATGACTAAAATTCGTCTAATGGTATCCAAATTACAATGGAAATCACGTTCTGGGCCTCAAGGGGTTACAAGTAAATGTACGTATGAAGACCGGCGGAAGACCTTCTACATAGAGTGGATAAACAACTTCAGCTATTTATATGCATATGATGATTTTCATGGGGAGGAAAAGATAAGAAAGTGGTTGCATTACTACCATCAAAACTGCTCCTAAGGCATAGATATTGTCTTCTACATCCTGATTAATAAGAACGTGTTTTAGGAATACAAAATCACAGTCTAGAAGTCTAATGGTTCAAATGTCTATCAGTTGAGGACTTATTTGCAATTTTTTTATTTTTTTTATTGTTGTTCTGGCGTTGGTGTTGTTCTTGTTTCCGCTACGACTGTTACCAAGGCTGCTTCCGAAATTGTTGTTATTAATATATCATCATTATTGTTATTGCTATTATTGTTTGACTGTTTCTACAATATTTATTATTTCCATCATTATTGTGTATATTATTATTGCTAACATCATCATCATCATTATGGATATCATTTTTGACTATTATTATGATTGATAACCATTATCACTGTTATCATTATCAATATTTCTTCTATTTCTATATTTGCAGGTAAGAATCGTTTACCTACCACTCAAGAAGATCCGGTTCGTCACCCTCTTGATGTAAGGTGAGCACTATTATCAGTCTGGTCTTACAATGTCGACCTTATAACATGTTTCCGTTATTTGCGTACCTTGCTTTCATCCTTTGCGTGTATAACGTTGAATCCTCTGTGTATCACTTAAGGTTGATTGAGGAAAGTAGCCGAGAGAGGAGGACTGACTTAAATTCCTTTCCCTTAGGATTTCCATTTGCACTCATAAACAAGTAATTAGCAAACGGAACATTCAATATCTTTGTGAATGTCGTTTATCTTGTATTGAAATGTTTAGTTCTTAGAGCAGCTTTTGTTTGAAGGGAAAGTTTTTACGTCATTTTTGACTACACAGTCTTAATATTTTCACTGACACATATAGTCATATTTTTAAGATGTCATTGTCAAGTGTTCTGAGGAGAGTCTTCTGTATGTTTTCAGATAACATTTTTTTATCATGGTCTGCGGAATCCCACATAACACGTTTGCATCTAGATCAATTGACGTTTAATAGATAAATGGTCAATAGATAGATAGATGGTTAGTCGATCCTGGTTTGCATTGACAGTCAAACACTCGCTGGCTCTTCATTCCTGACTTTAAAGCTCGTCACAAGTACCTCTTCATATAATTTATAATGTGGACAAGGAAAACCTTTAGCCCTCGTCCCTCCACCCATTGCGTGAAGGTCTGAACCCACGACCATTTTCCTGACCTCTCTGCAAGAACTTTTGAGTGTTTGCTCGAATATAATGATAGAAGAGCGAACAAAAATCAAACATGCCTTTCTTCTTCCTCTTAGTTAGAATAGTGTGGGATATTCGTTCTATTTCCCGGCGTTTGATTTTGCACTGACGAAATCAACCACATATAACACTATCATTTAACGGGAAAGTTGTTAGTAGCCTAGTTATTGTAGCGTATGTGCATGTTATACGATCCTAATTTTGTGTTTTAGTAGCGAAAAATGACGCTGAAAACCCTACTTAAGAAAAATTATTCAATACAAAAATGTTGAAAGAGCGTGAGAAAGCAGTAGAATCATATCCGTATACGAAGCACATCATTCAGCAATTAAAAGAAAATGAAAAAAAAATATATGGCATTGATATTGATTGACTGACCCAAGGGTGTGATGGGTGGCGACACAGCACATCAACAGCAGAATTATGAAACAGCGCCAGACAGACACAGATAACGAAAGAGTGCAGGAGGAGAGCTGATTATCGTGTGTCGCCTCTCGTAGTATTAGAAAATGTTGCCTTTCTCCCGTTTGTGTTTGGTTGCTCTAGTGGTTGGTTGCTGTTAATGGTTAGTGGTTGGTTGCTGTTAGTGGTTGGTTGCTATAGTGGTTGGTTGCTCTAGTAGTTGGTTGCTGTTAGGGGTTAGTGGTTGGTTGCAGTTAGTGGTTAGTGGCTGGTTGCTGTTAGTGGCTGGTTGCTATAGTGGTTGGTTGCTCTAGTGGTTGGCTGCTGTTAGGGGTTAGTGGTTGGTTGCAGTTAGTGGTTAGTGAGTGGCTGATTGCTATAGTGGTAGGTTGGTCTTGTGGTTAGTTGCTCGCAGGTGGGTGGACGCGTCACTTCTCCTTTGCTTCTTCGTTGTATCTACCAACACGCTAACTGTATCCCCATGGTCACCTTGTAGTAACTATAGCTCACATCAAAATCCACCCATTAGTGTCAGAATTAAGTTAAGTTATTAGTGTAGTTAATTATTATTGTTAATTATAGTGTAGTTAATAATTAGTGTATAAGTACATTAGTGTAGTTAAAGAAAATCCGTTGTCGTTCGGTTGCATAGTCTGCTGAGCTTATTTCTCTTTTGCATATACAAACTTTTCCTCATTAATGTATTGCTTATCTCTGACTTCTGTATTATGTCCTATTTGTTTTCCCCCTTATATAACTCTCCTCTCCATTCGCCTGTCTAAAGTCAGTGTTTAATCCCGGTCCATATAATATATCCATGCCAGGTTGTATCTCCCGTGCATAATGACCCTCTTATGAAAGTTAATTAGGGTTGAGAAAAGCTCTTTACCTGTGAAGGGCGGAACACCTTCACTGATTAGCAGGCACACCTAGGGCATACTAACTACCTCTCTCTCTCTCTCTCTCTCTCTCTCTCTCTCTCTCTCTCTCTCTCTCTCTCTCTCTCTCTCTCTCTCGCTCTCGCTCTCGCTCTCGCTCTCGCTCTCGCTCTCGCTCTCGCTCTCTCGCTCTCGCTCTCTCGCTCTCGCTCTCTCGCTCTCGCTCTCTCGCT
>JACEEZ010005897.1:164832-177332 GCA_016584305.1 Chionoecetes opilio
CTGGATAAAAGAGAGAGAGAGATAAAAAGCGAGAAAGACAGATTTACCGTTTTTATAATAACTTTATAATTCTTTGCCTGAGTGAATATTTTCCTTCTTTTTCATATGTGTTCACCCTTTTTCTTTTATATGTGGATAGTTTAAAGCATTAATTTCATATATTTTTGTACTTCTATATGGCAAGGTCAAAATTTAGGGTCCTTGTGACGGAAACATATTTGGAAGGTCAAGGTCATCAGAAAGGACATGTTTTTTTTCTGTTGACTGTTTTTATAACATTTACAAAGATGATACAATGTACATGCATAAAAGTACACAAACAAAATACATTGCAGGCACGTACGAGTTTATTAGGTAGTTTTTTTAGAATTAAAGGTCTCTCTCTCTCTCTCTCTCTCTCTCTCTCTCTCTCTCTCTCTCTCTCTCTCTCTCTCTCTCTCTCTCTCTCTCTCCTCTCTCTCTCTCTCTCTCTCTCTCTCTCTCTCTCTCTCTCTCTCCTCTCCTCTCTCTCTCTCTCTCTCTCTCTCTCTCTCTCTCTCTCTCTCTCTCTCTCTCTCTCTCTCTCTCTCTCTCTCTCTCTCTCTCTCTCTCTCTCTCTCTCTCTCTCTCTCTCTCTCTCTCTCTCTCTCTCTCTCTCTCTCTCTCTCTCTCTCTCTCTCTCTCTCTCTCTCTCTCTCCTCTCTCTCCTCTCTCTCTCTCTCTCTCTCTCTCTCCCCCCCTTTCTCGCCTCGCAATTAGCCGAAGAATATAAATATGCAAATGATCTTAACATTTCCCAAGCGCTGCATCCACATACTTCAGAAATCCCTTGCGCATTCCTTCCTAATTCGTGCCTCGCGTTTAAGAATCAAGGGCGTCTCCGTCTTGGGCGCAGAAATTATTGCTGAAACACGAGGATGAGTCTCTGGCTGAGGGTTGGGGAGGGAAGGGGCGGGAGGGGGGAACGGGGCGACAGTAAGTCTTCTGAAAATAATGGTTGAGGAGAAATATTCAGAAAGACGGTGAGTTAGTAGGGATGAGTGTGTGTTGCTTGGGTGTTGTGTGTGTGTGTGCGTGTGCGTGTGCGTGTGCGTGTGCGTGTGCGTGTGCGTGCGCGTGTGTGTGTGTGTGTGTGATCTGTAATATATAACTATACAGATTACATTTTAATACACATTACACGCATGTTTTTTTTGGAATTATATAGTCACAAAGCTGCTCGTGTGTCTATATAATGAAATACTAGGTCGATATATTCGTTGAATAATAAATAATATAAAGCTTGAATACTTGACAATACTTGAAATGAATACTTGAAATGTAAATACTATGAAGTTCTTTTTACTTCATAATTTTTTGATGTGCTATTTGCTGAAAGTTAAGCATGGTGTTGCCTTTGCTAATGTTTATCTACACCCAATATATTACCTCATGTTGAACCTCCCTCGTTTAAAGCACTTTCACCTAACTTCCTGGAACCTTCGTCTCTTTCCTTCATGTTTAAAGTTTAAGGGTGGGGAAGAGTAATTACTGAGAGAGAGAGAGAGAGAGAGAGAGAGAGAGAGAGAGAGAGAGAGAGAGAGAGAGAGAGAGAGAGAGAGAGAGAGAGAGAGAGAGAGAGAGAGAGAGAGAGAGAGAGAGAGAGAGAGAGAGAGAGAGAGAGAGAGAGAGAGAGAGAGAGTGTAACTAACAGACAGACAGGCAGATGTATATGAGAGACAGATCATCATAAAGCAAGCTGTGCCTTAGTATTTCATTTCATTTATGTGTTGATTCACTTTCCTTTTTTCTGCTTGGTGTGACAGGGTAGTTGTGATAGTGTAAAATATATATAAGCCACATCGTTTCCCATAACACTTTGCTTTAATGGGTAAATTAGAAAGACAAATAGATATGCACGTGTATGTTAATACTCTTTCATGTATGGATGTCATCTTACCTATGCAGGGAAAGAAAAGTTTATGAATTCTCAATATCCTCATTTCACAAGGCTTACAAATTGCATGTAATAGACAATATAGCAAACATATCAACCGTCATCACTTCATTTCGACAAGGTGGAGGTCACGTGTAGCAGTGATAGCTATGGAGTGTGTGGTTCGCTCTCCTTTTTTCTGCTTGATGTGACAGGGTATAACCTAACACTTTATGTATCCCATAACACTTTGCTTTAATGGGTGAATTAGAAAGACAAATAGATATGCACGTGTATGTTAATATTCTTTCAAGCCATGGAAACAAATAAATACTCGTCACTTTGCAAAAACCTGTCTTGATAACACAATTACCCTCAGAACGTTAACCCCTTGAGGCCCCCCAGAACGTAATTTCCATTGTAATTTGTGTACCATTAGACGATTTTTAGTGACTATAAGCAATGTTTTATAGCTATGACCTGTTTAGTACCCTTGTCCACTAACTACTGTGGTATATTCCGTGACTTTTTGTAATTTTATGGCTCGACAACAGACCATTTTATATAGCCAAGGAACGATCTGGGCGTGAAGGGGTTAATAATGGCTTGGATGTATACAATCTTCAGTGTGCATATGCTTTTACTTCATCTTTCAGTCTCTCTTTGTTCTTTGTTCACATCTGTACGTTCAAATTTGTTCATATTTCAAAACTAAATATTCATGTCAGGTGAGCGGGGGAGGCATTAGGTGGCGTCCTCACTCACGCACACCTGCCTTCTCATGCATCCCGTAATGGTAATTTTTCCACTATTTTCCTCTCAAAATCTCGCAGGGAAAATGTTCGGGAATCATGTTGGTTAGTACTTTCTCATTTCCCTCCTGCCGCCTGCTTAAGCCAGACGCCAGGCCCTGGAGGTAAGCATGTGGCTGCCTCTACTCCTTCGTCTCTCTCTCTCTCTCTCTCTCTCTCTCTCTCTGTATGTCTCTCTCTCTGTATGTCTCTCACTCTGTATGTCTGTCTCTGTATGTCTCTCTCTGTATGTCTCTCTCTGTATGTCTCTCTCTGTATGTCTCTCTCTCTGTATGTCTCTCTCTCTGTATGTCTCTCTCTCTGTATGTCTCTTTCTCTGTATGTCTCTCTCTGTATGTCTCTCACTCTGTATGTCTCTCTCTGTATGTCTCTCTCTGTATGTCTCTCTGTATGTCTCTCTCTGTATGTCTCTCTCTGTATGTCTCTCTCTGTATGTCTCTCTCTGTATGTCTCTCTCTGTATGTCTCTCTCTCTGTATGTCTCTCTCTCTGTATGTCTCTCTCTGTATGTCTCTCTCTGTATGTCTCTCTCTGTATGTCTCTCTCTGTATGTCTCTCTCTCTGTATGTCTCTCTCTGTATGTCTCTCTCTGTATGTCTCTCTCTCTGTATGTCTCTCTCTCTGTATGTCTCTCTCTCTGTATGTCTCTCTCTGTATGTCTCTCTCTGTATGTCTCTCTCTGTATGTCTCTCTCTCTGTATGTCTCTCTCTGTATGTCTCTCTCTGTATGTCTCTCTCTCTGTATGTCTCTCTCTCTGTATGTCTCTCTCTGTATGTCTCTCTCTGTATGTCTCTCTCTGTATGTCTCTCTCTGTATGTCTCTCTCTGTATGTCTCTCTCTGTATGTCTCTCTGTATGTCTCTCTGTATGTCTCTCTCTGTATGTCTCTCTCTCTGTATGTCTCTCTCTCTGTATGTCTCTCTCTCTGTATGTCTCTCTCTGTATGTCTCTCTCTGTATGTCTCTCTCTCTGTATGTCTCTCTCTGTATGTCTCTCTCTGTATGTCTCTCTGTATGTCTCTCTCTCTGTATGTCTCTCTCTGTATGTCTCTCTCTGTATGTCTCTCTCTCTGTATGTCTCTCTCTGTATGTCTCTCTGTATGTCTCTCTCTCTGTATGTCTCTCTCTCTGTATGTCTCTCTCTGTATGTCTCTCTCTCTGTATGTCTCTCTCTGTATGTCTCTCTCTCTGTATGTCTCTCTCTGTATCTCTCTCTCTCTGTATGTCTCTCTCTCTCTGCATGATGCCTCTCTCTTTGTATGTCTCTCTCTGTATGTCTCTCTGTATGTCTCTCTCTGTATGTCTCTCACTCTGTATGTCTCTCTCTGTATGTCTCTCACTCTGTATGTCTCTCTCTGTATGTCTCTCACTCTGTATGTCTCTCTCTGTATGTCTCTCTCTCTGTATGTCTCTCTCTCTGTATGTCTCTCACTCTGTATGTCTCTCTCTGTATGTCTCTCACTCTGTATGGCTCTCTCTGTATGTCTCTCACTCTGTATGTCTCTCTCTGTATGTCTCTCTCTGTATGTCTCTCTCTGTATGTCTCTCTCTGTATGTCTCTCTCTCTGTATGTCTCTCTCTGTATGTCTCTCTCTGTATGTCTCTCTCTGTATGTCTCTCTCTGTATGTCTCTCTCTCTGTATGTCTCTCTCTGTATGTCTCTCTCTGTATGTCTCTCTCTGTATGTCTCTCTCTCTGTATGTCTCTCTCTGTATGTCTCTCTGTATGTCTCTCTCTCTGTATGTCTCTCTCTCTGTATGTCTCTCTCTGTATGTCTCTCTCTGTATGTCTCTCTCTCTGTATGTCTCTCTCTGTATGTCTCTCGCTGTATGTCTCTCTCTGTATGTCTCTCTCTCTGTATGTCTCTCTCTGTATGTCTCTCTCTGTATGTCTCTCTCTGTATGTCTCTCTCTCTGTATGTCTCTCTCTGTATGTCTCTCTCTGTATGTCTCTCTCTCTGTATGTCTCTCTCTCTGTATGTCTCTCTCTGTATGTCTCTCTCTCTGTATGTCTCTCTCTCTGTATGTCTCTCTCTCTGTATGTCTCTCTTTGTATGTCTCTCTCTCTGTATGTCTCTCTCTGTATGTCTCTCTCTCTGTATGTCTCTCTCTGTATGTCTCTCTCTCTGTATGTCTCTCTCTCTCTCTCTCTCTCTCTCTCTCTCTCTCTCTCTCTCTCTCTCTCTCTCTCTCCCCCCCCCCCTGTGTCCCTCCTGACTAGTCTTATTTTTGTCCTTTCCTCTCATTATAATCAACAAATCTATTTTTGCTAACCACCATCACTCTCCTCTTTGTATAGCTCCTGTCTCATCGTCTTTATTTGTTTTGTCTTCATTGTTTTGTTTATTTACATTATCAATTTTTGTGTCTCGTGACTGGCATCATTATCTTACTTGTGTCATTTTTTCGCATTATAATCAACACATCTAAATATTTGTTAACCACCATCACTCTTCTCTTCCATTTCTGTTCCTGCCTTATCGTTCTATTTTGTTTCTATTCGTTCTTTTGTTTGTTTATGTTAACCATCTTTTTTTTCAAGGATATTAATTATTTTCTAGATTAGGAAGTGAGTAAAGGTGATTATTTACACAGTGCGTCTCACAGGAAGCCAATTTCAAGCCTTCGTAGAGCGCGGATCTTCCCCTAACAGGCGATAATGACCTCTTCTCGGGCCATCTCGGGGGAAGTTAATAACGCGTCAGAATTTCCTCTTCCTCCTCCTTCTCCTCCTCCTCCTCCTCCTTCTCCTCCTCCTCCTTCTCCTCCTTCTATTTCTCCTCCTCCTTTTCTTCTTCCTTGTTGTCGTCGTCGTCCTCTTCCTCTTCTTCTTCATGATCTCCTCTTTCTCCTCTAGGTTTCAGATTAATTACGCGCCATATAATTCAAGGTTTCTGTTCACGCTCGGTGTTGTATTACTAATTGCTATGATAAAGTTGGTTCAATACATGTACATCACCCCTCCTACACCCTCACACACACACACACACACACACACACACACACACACACACACACACACACACACACATACACTCACACACATACACACACACACACACACACACACACACACACACACACACACACACACACACACACACACACACACACACACACACACACACACACACAGTTAGCCACGAGTTAACATTCTTCACTGCAGTCTACTCTCGATTTGTGATTTACTCTATTTTATCACGCCATCTCATTTTAACATTTTTTTACCTTCCTATTTCCACTACTTCCTCTCCTATACCCCGCTTTTCTATGTCAACACAAAACATAATTCCCATCCATCTGCTCCATCCCTCTGATAATCTTCCTTTCCCCCCTTGTCTATAGTCCCGCTCCTCTCTACACTCCCCCTATCCCTCTGATCATCTTCTTCTTCCCCATTGCCTCTATAGTGTATGCCTTCGGGTGATATTAAAATTATTATTATTATCATGGTACCCCCTCCTCTCTACACTCCCCCTGAACTGTGTCCGCCCTCGAGGGACTCCCACACACCCTCCTCCGACGCCTTAAGCCTCTGCCTCATCACTTAATCCTGCGTTAATTACATAAGGTGATGTTGCACACACAGGTGTCATGATCACTGAGGAAAGTAACCCGTCACTGTCGTCGTGTGTGAAGGGAGTGTTTGGTGGGTGCGTTTAGTTGTGGGGAAGAAATGGGCGAAACAGGCTTATAATTTAAAAGTTTAACCCTTTAACGCCCAGATCTTTCCTTTGCTATATAAAAATGTATGTTGTCGAGCCATAAAATTAAGAAAAGTCATTTAATATACCAAATTAGTTAGTCAATAAGGATACTAAACAGGTCATATCTATAAAATATTGCTTGTATTCACTAAAAATCGTCTAATAACACCCAAATTACGATGGAAATTACGTTCCGGGCCTCAAGGGGTTAGTGTGCTTTGGTGTTTATTCTTATTGTTTTAGGTGTTGTAGAAGAAAGGGATAGGTGAAACAGGTTATATTAAGTAAATTTAGATGTTTAAAGGGGGTATATTGGTTTATTCTTTTTGTTGTAGGGGTTGTAGAAGCAAGGGATAAGTGAAACAGGCTTTTATTAAGTACATTTTGAAGGTGTTAAGTGTGTGTATGGGTTATTCCTCTTTATTTGTTGTATTAATTATTGATATGTGACCATGAAGTATTATTATCTTTTCCTACTCCAGAGATCGATTTCAGATATCACTGTGCCATTAGTATAATTTCATGGAACTATCTTCTTGTTTATCACGTTAAATACTCAGTACCACCAATCATCATCATCATCATCATCATCATCATCATCATCATCATCATTGTCTTTTACTTTCCCTCTCTCTCGTCTTTCCATCTCCGCCTCTCTATAATATTTTTTTCCTCTTCGCCTCAACCATTACCGGGCACATCCATCAAGGCTTTCCCCAGAGTCCTAGGCTGAAAGTGTGCGGGGAATTTTTTCTATTACTCTCTCTCTCTCTCTCTCTCTCTCTCTCTCTCTCTCTCTCTCTCTCTCTCTCTCTCTCTCTCTCTCTCTCTCTCTCTCTCTCTCTCTCTCTCTCTCTCTCTCTCTCTCTCTCTCTCTCTCTCTCTCTCTCTCTCTCTCTCTCTCTCTCTCTCTCTCTCTCTCTCTCTCTCTCTCTCTCTCTGTAAATAAGATGAGATAACCATAACCAATTCAGTTATCTTAATTATACATAGAAATGGATTTAAAGGTCTTTTAACGATACCAAAGCTTTAGATAGAGTATAAAGCATATAAGTGTACCAGCAAGGAGGCTAAAACATCCCACAAAAGATACATCTAATTACCATGTGACAGTTATTGTTACCTTTCGTTCCCTTTGCCTGTCCATTAGCGACGCAGGGGATTTGGACGCCAGAACATTACAATTGAATTCATTTTACTTGCTTAGGCCGTTTCTCTTTTCCCGCCGGGCCTTTTGACAGAACAAACGCCGGGCCTTTTGACTTCATACATACATCAAATATAAACGAAACCACAAGAAAGCGCCTTGCGAACAGAGATAGAAAGACGAATAATAAAGTAAAATCGGAACGTAATTTATTGTTAGGCTGTGAACCATAAATTTTGAAGTGGTTCTTATCTGATCGTGGGTGTCTTTTATGGCTTGTCATTTTATATACGCAAGAGACCGTCATCCATTTATGTATGAGTTGTGGTTGCGTCTTTGTTTGTTTTAAGCATTGTGACGACTGAGTCTCATTAAGTGTTGTGTCCTGGTGTTGAGTTATCAGGTGTGTACTGAATTTTAAAAACCCTATGATAAGTATGTCATATTAATTATTTACATCAGCGAGAGAGAGAGAGAGAGAGAGAGAGAGAGAGAGAGAGAGAGAGAGAGAGAGAGAGGAGAGAGAGAGAGAGAGAGAGAGAGAGAGAGAGAGAGAGAAGAGAGAGAGAGAGAGAGAGAGAGAAGAGAGAGAGAGAGAGATACTGCGAGAGAGAGAGACATACTGCGAGAGAGAGAGACATACTGCGTGCGAGAGAGAGAGAGGATGAGAGAAGAGAGAGAGAGGAAGAGGAGAGAGAGAGAGAGAGAGAGAGATGGGGAGAGAGAGAGAGAGGGAGAGAGAGGAGAGAGAGAGAGAGAGAGAGAGAGAGAGAGCGGGCGAGCGAGCGGGGCGAGCGAGCGAGAGAGAGAGAGAGAGAGAGAGAGAGAGAGAGAGAGAGGAGAGAAGAGAGAGAGAAGAGAGAGAAGAGAGAGAGAGAGGAGAGAGAGAGAGGAGAGAGAGAGAGGAGAGAGAGAGGAGAGGAGAGAGAGAGAGAGAGAGAGAGAGAGAGAGAGGGCGAGCGAGCGAGCGAGGAGAGGAGAGAGAGAGAGAAAAGGAGAGAGAGAGAGAGAGAGAGAAGAGGAGAGAGGGGAGAGAGAGGAGAGAGAGAGAAAAGAGAGGGGAAGAGAGAGAGAGAGAGAGATGCAGAGGGAGACATACAGAGAGAGGGAGAGAGAGAAAGAGAGAGAGAGAGACAAAGAGAGACATACTGCGAGAGAGAGAGAGAGAGAGAGAGAGAGAGAGAGAGAGAGAGAGAGAGAGAGAGAGAGAGAGAGAGAGAGAGAGAGAGAGAGAGAGAGAGAGAGAGAGAGAGAGAGAGAGAGAGAGAGAGAGAGAGAGAGAGAGAGAGAAAGAGAGAAGAGGGTAGAACACACATTATAAGCCAGCGAGACCCACTTAAGCAGAAGACAACCCTTCGCTATGAGAATTCTCCTTCACCTGGCAATACATAGGTCAGACTATTCGCTAATGATCTGAACGTTCCATGCCCTGGTAAAATGTTCGGTGTTACTGTTCATAATTGCATAGTTGAGATTGGAGGATGTTAATCTATTTGGTACTTGGTCTGCCTCTCATGTGCGGTGCCTCATGAATTATTTGCAGATCATTGCCTATAAACCTATTGAAATCTGTGTTTTAGTCCGGTATGTGAGTAGATATCCAATTATCGTAGCAATAGGATAGAGGAGATGGACTGTGGTGTGTGTGTGTGTGTGTGTGTGTGTGGGTGTGTGTGTGTGTGTGTGTGTGTGTGTGTGTGTGTGTGTGTGTGTGTGTGTGAGGTGGTGTTGGTAGGGAAGTATGATGAATGTCTTGTCTCTGTTTGCTTGCTTGCTTGTGTTTGTAAATATTGTTTGGTGCTATTGTTCCACCGTACATGAGTAAGTAACTATCAGTGCTTGACGCTTGACTCACTCGTGGCCTTTTCCATCTTTATCTGTCAGGTTTGTTTGTGGTCGCTTTATAAAGGTTAAAAGATGACATTTTCTGTATTTAATAGAGGTGAGTCAAGAATGTGAAAAAAATACCCTATTTACCGATGATGGAATATTAGAGTTAAGTCATTTGGTTTATAGAATATATTAGTTTACCTTTATTTTAGCGTTATATGCACGACCTACAGTATGCCCTATCACATGTCTTAGAACCATAACAGTTTGACGAGACCCAATGTTATGTTACTATCATGCCCTTAAAAATCATATGTTTGGTTCCTTCTCAGTGTATGTTGACTGTGTTTTTACAGAAGCTTGTGGGAACCCAATGACTGGCCTTACTGTAATTCGGTCATATAAATCCTAACTTGGTGCTAGAAACAAAGATATAGTTACGTCAATACCTTTTGCTACCGTTCTCATCCGGGCTGCATTATTTCCTATCGGGTTGAAGAATAAGGCAATAACAAAGTTGTAAAAGGAAGTTAAGGAAACAAAAACAAAGGATACGCCTCTTCGTGCAAAAATAATTATGAATACATTACAAAATGAAAATCAGTTCCCATTATCAAGCTGATCTGATACTCATCTTCGAAAAATGTATCTGAATCGTAGACAACAAGAAAATAAAATAACCTTCAGTTACACTTACGAAATCTGATGGTGTCCTGTTTTTGAGAGGCGTGGGCGCTTCTTTCTGGACAAGTTAATGAGGGGATGAGACAAGCGAGTCGGGAACAAACCCATAAAGTTGCCGGAGACAAAGGTGAGCCTGGGACGGGAGGACGCAGACACGCGAATACCTCACAGAAATGTTTCTAATTTCATCCCTCCACATATCAAGTTCTGCGTCCTCCTCCTCTTCCTCCCTCTGCTAATTTTCCTCTTTCTCCTCCTCTCCTCCTATTCTTTATTCGTAGATACTATAGTGGTGGTAAGTAGTCACACAGGTTGCCGTGTTTGTCGCAGTATGGGACTGTTGCTGTCTGTGCTTCTTTTGTTTTTCTGTGTATACCTCCTCCTCCTCCTCCTCCTCCTCCTCCTCCTCCTCCTCCTCCTCCTCCTCCTCCTCCTCCTCCTCCTCCTCCTCCTCCTCCTCCTCCTCCTCCTCCTACTCTTCTTCCTCCTCCTCCACGATAACCCCGACAATTATATATTATGACAACGATGACAACAACCACCGATACCTCCTGCACCTCCTCCACCTTCTCCTCTTTTCGCATGACATCTCGTATCATTCATAAATGTTTATAGTCTGGTATACATCAGGAATGCATCATAAAGGTGGTGATATATTAGTCTTTGATGTCAACTTTATCTTTTATCGATCCCTATCAAAAGACAGATTGTTGTTTTCTTATATCTACATTCTGGTTCCTCGAAAAGAGTAATTATCATTCTATAATATTGTATAACTCACTATTTTGTAACGCAATTCTAATGAAAGATTGACTTACGTGATTATTAGTATGATGATTTCCGAAAGATAATAATACTTTAGGATAAAATCAAGGTGACAGTCATTCCTGCGGCGATGAAACAGATAAAAAAGTAATTTATAGATATATATATAATGCGAATTTTATCACGTGTCTCTTTCAAATAGGTTATCTAGATATGTTAATGCTTAGAATGCATTATTTTCGTTCTGAGCGATAGATTCTTTTACTTATCAAGTGTCCAGCTCTTATAAGGCAGATTGGGCAACTCTGAGACCTTGAAATGAGACGACACAGCCAGATGAGATGCAAAAGAAAATGTAAGAAAGTGCCTAAGAAAATAACCAGCTCGTTCAAAGGCGCGACGAATGAGGAAGAGTGAAATATGAAGAGACACGGAAAATTATGAAAGTAAAATTAATATACAGAGAAAATTGTCGTCAAACCACCACCACTACCACCAAATCCATCCCTACCACTACCACCACTGCCACACCTCCATTCTTACTACTACCACCACCTTCAACACTATTACTACCACCACTGCCACACCTCCATTCTTACCACTACCACCACCTTCAACACTATTACTACCACCACTGCAGCACCCTCCATTCTTACTACTACCACCACCTTCAACCCTACCACTACCACCACTGCAGCACCCTCCATTCTTACTACTACCACCACCTTCAACACTATTACTACCACCACTGCCACACCTCCATTCTTACCACTACCACCACCTTCAACACTATTACTACCACCACTGCAGCACCCTCCATTCTTACCACTACCACCACCTTCAACACTATTACTACCACCACTGCAGCACCCTCCATTCTTACCACTACCACCAAATCCATTCCTACCACTACCACCACTGCCACACCTCCATTCTTACTACTACCACCACCTTCAACACTATTACTACCACCACTGCAGCACCCTCCATTCTTACCACTACCACCACCTTCAACACTATTACTACCACCACTGCAGCACCCTCCATTCTTACTACTACCACCACCTTCAACACTATTACTACCACCACTGCCACACCTCCATTCTTACTACTACCACCACCTTCAACACTATTACTACCACCACTGCCACACCTCCATTCTTACCACTACCACCACCTTCAACACTATTACTACCACCACTGCAGCACCCTCCATTCTTACCACTACCACCACCTTCAACCCTACCACTACCACCACTGCAGCACCCTCCATTCTTACTACTACCACCACCTTCAACCCTACCACTACCACCACTGCAGCACCCTCCATTCTTACTACTACCACCAAATCCATCCCTACCACTACCACCACTGCCACACCTCCATTCCCACCACCATCACAAACACAATCACAATGAGTACCACTATCACTTCCATCTATACTACTCTATAGCAACCAACACGGTGCGGTGGCTTATGTTAGTTGTACACCACCATTACACATGCACTGGTTTGCGGTGTGTGGAGACAGGTAATATAATCTCTATAGACATTGTTTCCTTTACTTATACAGTATTTGTTGGTCAGAATTCGATATCTCGTACGTCGAAGACAAAAGTAAAACTATGACTACGATACTATTACTACTACTACTTACTACTACG
>JACEEZ010005897.1:179832-197332 GCA_016584305.1 Chionoecetes opilio
TCCTCCCCTCCACTACTGCACCTACTCCTCCCCTCCTCTACTGCACCTACTCCTCCCCTCCACTACTGCACCTCCTCCTCCCCCCCCTACTGCACCTACTCCTCCCCACCCCTACTGCACTTACTCCTCCCCTCCCCTACTGCACCTACTCCTCCCCTCCCCTACTGCACCTACTCCTCCTCCCCCCCTACTGCACCTACTCCTCCTCCTCCTCTGCCTGATGCCCTCGTGATTGCAGGTTACGATGGAGGGTTGTGGGCCGGCCAATGTGTATTCATTCTGCTGCGAGATTACCATTAAAGCTTCGGTTTATTGATAAGTCCTTCGGTTTATTCTTGATATATATTAGATAGTACTGTTTATTTATGCGTATGTGTGTTTGTGTGAGTGTGTGTGTGTGTGTGTGTGTGTGTGTGTGTGTGTGTGTGTGTGTCTTACATCATAAGAGACTGGTTAAGGGAAGGAAAAAATAAGGAAACAAAACCCGTTTATTGTCAGTCCCTATAAAGCAGAA
Source organism: Chionoecetes opilio (assembly GCA_016584305.1). Taxonomy (NCBI): domain Eukaryota; kingdom Metazoa; phylum Arthropoda; class Malacostraca; order Decapoda; family Majidae; genus Chionoecetes; species Chionoecetes opilio. The sequence goes on from JACEEZ010005897.1 coordinate 180,347, forward strand.
AGTAAAAGACTTCAGATAACAGATGGGTCAATCTAGTATATATTTGTCTATCTATCTAATCACCCATCTATCTGTCGATGTTACGAAGTATGTTGAAAGAAAATGGTGGCATGTGTCTTTTTTTTTCTTGCATCTTTACTTGTCCAATGACTAGAAAACGGTTTTCTTTTTCACTCATTACGAGGCGTTTCATATCGTAGCCTTGAGTTAGAAAATCTGAACTTACGGAAGCATATGCAGTGTAGATTAACAGACCAAAGAAAAATCGAAGAAAAGTCATACGAAGATAATCTGAAAATATCACGTGATCTCATACATTACATTGTGAACGCCTTAGCCAGATGTTGCTGCTGGGCGCCGAAATAAGAGTCCTCAGCTTGTCCTGTTTGGTTACTGGTTTCGACAACTCGCCAGGACTTTTTGCAGTATCAGGCCATCCTGCTTCCGCCTAAGGGTTTTGGTAATTGCACGTTAATTAGGTCAAACACCGGAGTTATGTGGCGGAGGAAGTGTCTTAGGGGCGGGCATGGCGTGGGAGGTGGAGGAAAGGCTTCTGGACGGGTTTACCTGAATTAATCTATTACACCTGAGCTCCCTGCAGATATATTAAGGTAGTTGAGGCTAAATATCTTAAGTTATTTTTAACTGAGTGAGGTTTGATAATTTTCATCTATTGCGTATTTTCCTTCGATGGGTTTGGTACTTGAAGGACATCAGGTTGGCAAGAAATGTCGAGCAAGTCGGAGTATAAATGTATTTAATTATATCAATGTTATATCTTAATATGATTCATTTTGTGTGTGTGTGTATGTGTGTGTGTGTGTGTGTGTGTGTGTGTGTGTGTGTGTGTGTGTGTGTGTGTGTGTGTGTGTGTGTGTGTGTGTGTGTGTGTGTGTGTGTGTGTGTGTGTGTGTGTGTGTGTGTGTGTGTGTGTGTGTGTGTGTGTGTGTGAATAGAATAGAATAGAATAGAATAGAATTTATTATTGCTCAGACTTTATAAATAAAGTATGGAGCACAGCTCCTATAAGATACAATACATTTGGCAGGACATTTTAAACGATACCAATAAGATAAGTGTGCATACATGCACATACAGATAAGTACTACGTAAACTAAAAGTTAGGAGAAATCCAATTGTCAATTTCCAAAACTAAGTGACACAGAAAAATATAAATAAAGATAACTAATAATCAGATATACTTGTTAGCTTATCTAAACATGCTCAAAATTGATCTGATGAATAATGACAAGTTCTTCAAAACATTCACACTGGTACTTTGCATTAACGCAACATACTTAAAATGCGTTGGCCTAATTGTGTAGTATTTCTGGATATACATATCCCGCAGCCTTACAATTTCCTCGTTAGTACATTCGAATAGGACATGAAATTCATCTCCTACAACATTAGCAATACACTTGCTACAAAGACGATCTTCTCTGTTTACACCTGTGTATCTACCAACATTTATTGGTAGTCTATTGTTGCTTGTTCTGAATCTAGTTACCTGGATGCGAATACTTTTCGGTAGTTTGACGAGGTACACCTCCATACCATAAATCTGTTTAAATATATTGTAGTTACTGCATAACGATTTTGTTGATAAATTATGATGCCAGGTAATAATCCACTGATCCTTTAATATCACTTCAACTGCTTTCTTAAAGTAATCGTCCAGACCATTTCATCATTCCTGATTTAATGCAATCAAATCATAGCCATTAACGAGTATATCAACAATACGTCGTCACTTTTTGTATCCAGTCAGCCGTTTTTAAATAATCCGCAATCAAAATCTGCAAATTCCCCGAGTTTTCAAAACACACTCAAGGTTTGCAGACGCTCAGGCTCAGGCTCGGTGACGCAGCATCAGGGAGGCTCATCTTCCCGCGCTTGATCAGAGAGGCACGTAAACACAGAGATAAATATAGTACTTGAAGATATTTGGGTGTTTCTGATAGATTTTTTTTGCTATATGGCACATGCATGCATTCTTTATGTGTGCAGCAAGACAGCTGTGCCTTTCGAGAAAAGTTTGCACACGGAAAGGAGTGGCGTGTGTAGGAGTGGAGTGGCGGAGTGGCGTGTGGTGATTCACGCCTATAGTGTGTTGGGGCGAACAGTTGTGTTGAGAAACGGTGTGTAGTGAGGGTAGCGATGGACCACCACGACTGTGAGGCTTTGCCTCTTAACAAGACCAAGTAAACCAAGTAAACCAGTTGTGGAGTGGGCGTGGGCGTGCCCTGTGGTGGTGTGGCTGTCACACTTTCTGCCTTCCCGCCCGCATATTTTCCAACTCTTTGCTGTAGTTAATGATAGTATGTGGTTTCCGAGGAATTACGTTTGACTGTAGCTCCAAAACTAACCATAGGATTTTCTCGAAAGTACCTTCATTGTGATTCCCACACACACATGGTTTAACCTTATTTACCAATCCATGTTTTGGAGAAGTGCCAGGTCCTCCTGCTGAACCTCAGGCTCTGCTAACACCTGTTCATCCACCTCGTACTCGGGCTCAAACATATAGGATCCCATGACAATCTGAGGTTCGTTTTCCTCATAGTATACGCGACCAGCGTCATTTCTTTCGGTGTCAGATTGAGCATCGTACTCTAAATCTGTCACAGCGACAGATTCACTGTCTGACACCGAAGTACAATCGCTCATCATAACATTTGCCGACAGGTGTCAGACAGAGTGTCTGCGGGCGTCCCTGTTCTGACGTCATCAATAACAGTCGTAGCCCTGTTGGAGGGAAGATTTTTTTTTTCGCGCGCTTTTTACAAAAGTCGTGTTTTTACGGAAATATGGCCTGGAAATCAATTATTTTTGGTGGATTAGGTGTTTTGAATGTATATTCAACATAATTCGGCAAAAAAAATTTGGGTCTGGACGATTACTTTAAACCATGTAGTGTTGGGCACATTTTGTGATAACCACATCCCTGACATACCACACTCATTACATATATTCTTAATGCAGGCAACCCATGGAGAAGTGTATAACCCTAACATATCCAAATGCAACAAACATTGATACATTATATAGCATAATTTAGTGTTTTTACCTGAAATTAGCCGAGACCAGTAACCTAACATTCTGCACTTTATATGAATTTCCAGTGGGTACACTCCAAGTTCACCATATACCATATCATTGCTAGCGTTTTTATGAACACACAACATCTGTTTTAAGAATTTTAAATGTAATATCTCTAGCTCTCTAATCCTATAGTCTCCCCAAATCTCAGCTGCATAGGTGTGTGTGTGTGTGTGTGTGTGTGTGTGTGTGTGTGTGTGTGTGTGTGTGTGTGTGTGTGTGTGTGTGTGTGTGTGTGTGTGTGTGTGTGTGTGTGTCTGTATTCCGATTTTGCACCTACGTATATATCTAATCAATGTCTTGACAGAAACGCCACCTGCATCACCTTTATCCTCTACCTGTGATCTGTTCCACCTCACTTCTCCATTCCTATCATCATCAATCAATTCCCTTTTGCTCGTACCATCCGTGTCGCTCATTTCCACCGACACTCGTCATTTGCTATCGTCCATATCTTTCACCTTCAACACTCTAACTCACTCAAGAGCCCACTACTATTATAGCTGGTCTGCCATCACCTGTCGCTTATTACAACGTGTCCCTCCCCCACCACACCTGCCACGCGCCTCGTCTAAATCTCTTTGGTGGTGTTGAGGGGACAAACCCTTGTAGCTTCGACGTTATTTGCATACTGACGAGCTTCAATGACGCCGAAGAGATCATCTGTTAAAGTTTGTCTGTCTTGGGTGACATTGCCTGAAATCTTTGTTTATGAAAAGGTATATTTAGTTAGTTGGATAGTTATTTAATTAGTTGATATGTGTGTGTTCAAGAGTCACTATTACCCCCACCCCCTTTTTATCTTTTTTTTTTTAAGAATTTAGTCATGTTGTTTCTTACTAATTTAATGCAGACAAACGTTTTGCCTCGGGTCTTTTTACTGTCAATTTCGTGACCTCCCGGGTCAGTACTTGCTTCATTAACAACCTACTTATTAAACCATTGAATCGCAAGACTTCGGTAGTCAAGCTGAATCACCGTTCTCATAATACCCTGTATAAGGCCTTGGTAGGGATAAATAGACTCCTTTCCTGTTGACTATGCCATCCAGTAATGCAAGGGGCGACAACGCAAGGCTTAAAATGAAATAGTGGTTGTTGAAACCGTTGCAAACATCGCTTTGTTCATGGAGGAAGCAGTGTGGATAATAATAATAATAATAATAATAATAATAATTTTATTCTCGCCCGGAGGCATACAGACAAACACAAAGCGATAAGAACAAGCCAAGGAGTAAACTTAAGTACTAGAGCAAAAGCAAAAAATAGGAACAAAGTACAGGCACATTAGGGGACATAGTATCAAAGTACATAGAAAAGCATACATGGACACCTGTGCTACCCCACATTCTGCACAAACAGCAGACCCAGCCACCGCTGTTGTATAGGTCCACATACATAGGCCGAGCTCTGACCTACCGAGCCATGCTGTTTTCAGGTAATTCACCTGAGCGCGTGCCGGTGATATACCATGCACTCTGTCTTAGTGGTGTTGTAGACAATGTCATGCTTGGCAGCATACACCTGACACACATTGATAATGTCCTGCAACGCATCCGCAGTGGGTGCCAGCAGTACCATATCATCAGCATAGCTCAGTGAGTTGATGCACCCATCATGTATGTAGCAGCCGATAGTGAGTTGACCTTCATGAGATTTCGCCGATTCGTGAGAAAACTTCGTTTTATCACGAAGGTTGGCACTGAGATCATCCGTGTACACATTGTACAGGTAGGGGGATAAAATCCCCCCCTGCCGAATACCATTGGCAGTACTAAAGGACAGCGAGAAGGAATTACCCCACTTAACAGTAAATTTCTGGGTAGTGTCAAAGCCGTCTCTATGTAGATACAGACGGCTTTGGTAGTGTACCAGTACATTAATAAATTAACAATGTACCCAGGTGTACCCGTGACGAGAAGTTTATGAAAGAGCTTCCAGTAATTCACTCTGTAAACGCCTTTCTGGCATCCAGGAAACACAGATAAACAGGTGAATTTCTGGAAGTGTAGTAATGAATGATATTCTTCAATGTCCACACACACATCTCAGTGCCAAGGCCTTTCTTATAGCTGAACTGATTGTCCAGTGTATACAGGTAGGCCTCAAGAAGATGGAGCACCACTTTCTCCAGCACCTTGGACAGGGTGGTTGCTATGGCAATGGGCCTGTAATTGCCAGAGTTAGCAGGGTCCTTCACTTTGCTCTTAAGTATAGGCACTATAAGCACTGCCAAGACCTGACTGGGTATGTACTAATGGCAGACACGGGCATTGATGAAGAGGCAGAGCCAAGTAACCAGGCTGGGGTGCGCATACTTAAATGCCCCAGAAGGGAGCCCATCCATACCCAAAGCCTCACTGGAGGAGAGGCTTTGCAATACCCCTCTCATTTCCTCGTGATCCACACAGCGGAAACCCTGCAGCGACACACCACGCATCCCACCACGCAGGGCATTCTCACTCTCCTCAATAAGGATGCGATAATGATGCATAATGATGCATTGGAGACAGGGGAGTCGGTCAACACCCTCTCAGTGTGAGGAACTGTGACCGAACGAGTAAGCCCGCAGGTGCAGGAAAAACAAAAAAAACGTCTTCCTGCCGTGTTTAGTCAAGATGTGGTGTATTTCTGATGTATTTCTAGTGTACTCAAAATTGTCTTCTTCATGTTTTGTGTTGGTTTTATTTTTATACATCACAATGGACTGGCCAGGGAAAAGAAGCAACAAAAAGGATGGTTGGTGTTAGTTAAGTTAGAAAAGTTAGTTAGTGTGGGTGTGTAAGTGTGTGTGTGTGTGTGTGTGTGTGTGTGTGTGTGTGTGTGTGTGTGTGTGTGTGTGTGTGTGTGTGTGTGTGTGTGTGTGTGTGTGTGTGGTATGGTACTCCGTTGGTGTAGGGGAATCAATATAATGTGGGTCAGATATACCATAGTGGTTTGCGGCGTCATGGCATCTAGAAGGCGGTGTGGCACATTGACTGATGATGTGGAATATTGATTTGCGGCGCGGTGAAGTGACTTAGTGTATGATAGAGAGTCCTGTTGGCGTGTTTCATCTCGGGTATATGGGCAGAGGGTCGTGCAAGTATCAAGGAACGATCTAAATCACCGTAACTTTTCTCTGTAGGCCGATTGCCGAATTGGGCGCCACGATTGTCTCAGGGGAGCGTTTGACAAGCCTTGATGGATCGCTTTTCTGTAAGTTAATTGATATCAGGCTCGTCACGATGAAGAGTAAGAGCATAGTTAAAGACCTACAAGAATAGTGGTTTGTATTGACATGGTTTTTATTTACTTTGAAAGGATAACCACTATGATATTAAGTTCACTTGATCGTGAGTCAGTTAGTAAATATGGCCAGTAAGGATAGTAGAAGACGATGAGAGAGAGAAAAAAAAAGAGAGAGAGAGAGAGAGAGAGAGAGAGAGAGAGAGAGAGAGAGAGAGAGAGAGAGAGAGAGAGAGAGAGAGAGAGAGAGAGAGAGAGAGAGAGAGAGAGAGAGAGAGAGAGAGAGAGAGAGAGAGAGAGAGAGAGAGAGAGAGAGAGAGAGAGAGAGAGAACTTTATCACCCTCACATTTACATTGACATCATGTTCGCCAGGGTAGTCAAACTTTCCAAGGCATTCCTGTTAAAAAGACATCACGCTAATTAAACATCGGAATGTCAAACACAGCATTGGAGCTTTGCATAGGGGCGATCATGGCTATAAGAATATTTATCTTTGAAGGGAGTACTTGTATAGGTCCCTTTTTTTATAACGCATTGGTAAAGAAAACATGCTGTGAAAGGCATGAACACTTTCTTGGAGCAAAAAAGACGCCAAGCCATTACGAATCCCATACCAGTAGAGAACATAAATATTTTGTTAAACACTGATGGTATTTTGCTAAATACACACACACACACACACACACACACACACACACACACACACACACACATACACACACACACATAACAGACACACACACACACACACACACACACACACACACACACACACACACACACACACACACACACACACACACACACATACACACACACACACAGAAACAGACACACACACACACACACACACACACACACACACACACACACACACACACACACACACACACACACACACACACACACACACACACACACACACACACACACACACACACACACACACACACACACACACACACACACACACACACACACACACACACACACACACACACACACACACCTGTTGATCTTCCTGTAGATCTTCAAATGGAGTTGTTTAGAAATACAGTATTACCCGTACTGTTATATGGCTGTGAGGTGTGGGGACATACTGTAAATAGGGAAGTAGAAATTTTACATATGAAGTTTCTCAAACACATGCTAGGTGTGCAGAGAAATACATGTAATGATATTGTTTATGGGGAACTTGGGGCATATCCCATGGCTATTGATGTAAAAGTCAGAATGATAAATTACTGGATTAGACTAATCACCGGAAAACCTGAAAAATTCTCTTATGTTATGTATCAGTGTTTGCTGCACCTGGACACTGTTGGACGGTACACATCACCTTGGCTAAAGGAGATCAGATCAGTGTTAAATAACTGTGGCTTGTCAGGGCTGTGGTTGAACCAGGAAGTGACTAACCCAGTATGGTTGGCAAGAACTGTGGAACAAAGGCTTAAAGATCAATGGATTACTCTTTGGTATAGAAATCTTATGACAAAGTCTGTTTGTAGTAACTATGTATCTTTTAAGTGTATATTTGGCAGAGAGGAGTATTTAACTAAATTGAAGACCAAATCACGAATTGTTTTTGCTAAACTTAGGACAAACAATAATAGACTGCCAGTAACAGCAGGAAGATACCAAAATGTGCCCAGAGAGAAAAGAATTTGTGATAAATGTGATGGTGCAGCACTAGGGGATGAATACCATGTTGTATTAGAGTGTAATAATCAGGCAATAAGTCAGCTCAGGCATAACTATATCCCAAAGTATTTCTGGACTAGACCAAGCAGATAAAATTTTATTACATTAATGCAGAGTAATAATGTTAACACATTAAATAGGATAGTATGTTTCCTGGATGTAATATTTAAAATGTTCGGATGAAAATATGCTGTAAGATGTATTATGTTGTTTGATATGGATTATGACTTGTTGGCAATTAAGGAGCTGTGCTCCATACTTCTGTTGAAGTCTGAGCAATAAACCTTATTCAATTCACACGTATATATATATAAATGAACTGAAGACGATTCTAAACTGAACTTGTGAAGATAATTATTAAATTTCGTAAGACCGGATCCAAAAATTGAAGGTGAGAATGAGAAGGTGTTGTGAAGTGAAGTCGCGTTTCACAAGAATTAAATATGCGGGAACCGTGAAAATACCAATATAATAATATCATAATAATCTCACACGCACACCTACACCATCTCCATATTCCCAAAACCCTGCAAAAACTACACCTACACTTCACCTCTTACTCAGAATTATATATTTTTCAGTCTTTCAGTCGCAAACAACTGTGCAAAAAACTGACCCTTATGGTATAATGTTCGGCCAGCCCCTTAAGAGGTTCTTGATGCTTGGAACCAGTCAATCCCTAGAGCCAGTCAATCCTTGGAACCAGTCAATCCCTAGAACCAGTTAATCCCTAGAACCAGTCAGTCCCTAGAACCAGTCAATCCCTAGAACCAGTCAATCCCTAGAACCAGTCAATCCCTACAACCAGTCAATCCCTACAACCAGTCAATCCCTACAACCAGTCAATCCCTAGAACCAGTCAATCCCTACAATCAGTCAATCCCTACAACCAGTCAATCCCTAGAACCAGTCAATCCCTACAACCAGTCAATCCCTACAACCAGTCAATCCCTACAACCAGTCAATCCCTACAACCAGTCAATCCCTACAACCAGTCAATCCCTACAACCAGTCAATCCCTAGAACCAGTCAATCCCTAGAACCAGTCAATCCCTAGAACCAGTCAATCCCTAGAACCAGTCAATCCCTAGAACCAGTCAATCCCTAGAACCAGTCAATCCCTAGAACCAGTCAATCCCTACAACCAGTCAATCCCTACAACCAGTCAATCCCTGGAACCAGTCAATCCCTACAACCAGTCGATCCCTACAACCAGTCGATCCCTACAACCAGTCGATCCCTACAACCAGTCAATCCTTAGAACCAGTCAATCCCTAGAACCAGTCAATCCCTAGAACCAGTCAATCCCTAGAACCAGTCTATCCCTAGAACCAGTCAATCCCTAGAACCAGTCAATCCCTAGAACCAGTCAATCCCTGGAACCAGTCAATCCCTACAACCAGTCGATCCCTACAACCAGTCAATCCCTACAACCAGTCAATCCCTACAGCCAGTCAATCCCTACAACCAGTCAATCTCTAGAACCAGTCAATCCCTAGAACCAGTCAATCTCTAGAACCAGTCAATCCCTAGAACCAGTCAATTCATCCGGTCAATCCCTAGAACCAGTCAATCCCTCCAGTCAATCCCTAGAACCAGTCAATTCCTCCAGTCAATCCCTAAAACCAGTCAATCCCTCCAGTCAATCCCTAGAACCAATCAGTCCCTGGAACCAGTCAATTCCTAGAACCACTCAATCCCTAGAACCACTCAATCCCTAGAACCAGTCAATCCCTAGAACTAGTCAATCCCTAGAACCAGTCAATCCCTAGAACCATTCAATCCCTAGAACCAGTCCATCCCTAGAACCAGTCCATCCCTAGAACCAGTCCATCCCTAGAACCAGTCCATCCCTAGAACCAGTCCATCCCACACAACCACCACCTGCTTCACCGGAACACTTGGGTCGTTCCTCCTCTGCCCCGCCTTGCATTCCCGTCACCTGGATACCAAAACAATAGAGGAAATGACGAGGTGGGGCGAGAGACACCTGTAAACCAGCCAACTTCATGAATTTACTTACATAGCTTTCTTTTTTTTAATGTGATGAGAAGTTAAAGTTTTTCAGTAAGATTTTTGTTAATACTCACACCCTTCTAACTCAAACCCGACAACTTCATGGTTTTACTTATAGAGTTTTCGTCTTTTTAATGTGACATAAAGAAGAGAAGTTGGAGATATTCAGTAATTTTCTTTTAAATACCCTCATCCATTTGATCCGGTTTTGAAGGATAAATGTATGAAAACCACTTTTGTCCTGTGCTCGTAAGACTTCATATAAAAATAACTTTGTTGATTAAAATACAATACTACTGTAATGCAATACAAAACAGCTATGCCATACAACTAGATGAATACACACACAAACTAAACTGCACTACACTACACTATATACCCCCAGAAAAAAGAAAAAAAATGTGCATCACCAAGAAAATGTCGGTATTATAACCTGACACCTTCAGATTGTGTTTTTAGAATATTTACACGTACGTACAATGCACCTTCTATCACCTTGATCTCGTGTTCCGCCGCGTTTAACCTGAGACGAAACCACAATGTTGTCCGCCTTTGTAAAGAACTACTTGGCGTGTGTGTGAAAGCGAAGCCGTCTGTTCGTGATGAAAGAGCCACCACCCTACATATATATATATACCAAGCATCCAATAATAACATAGTCGCTCAAGAAGTATAATATAGCATGTATAATGTATCTAACCACTTTATAATTATTGTTCGTATAATTTCTGTATCGCATTTCGTCCAGGTATACAAGAAAGTCTTTGTACTACGAAAAAGAGTAGTGATTTGGTATTAGGGTCTCTCGTCGCCTTGTTTGTGTTCGTGAAATGGATAGGGATTTGTTAAGAAGGTATATGGAGCTTGTATTGTGGTGCCAGTGATGGGAATGAGTCTGTTATAAGGAGAGGGGTCAGTAATGGCTAGGGTGTGACTCTCAGATAGGCAATTAAGTGTTGTGCAAGGAATCTAAAAAAATATTGAGTCGAAAAAGTAAAAAAAGTTGAAACAGAAGAAGACAAAGAAGTGAAAAACTCCAGACGAAGGAAAGAGAATAAGAAGAAGACAATGGAGAAAAAAGCTGAAGATGTAGGAAAGAGAATAAGACGAGGACAAAGAAGAAGAGGAAGAAGATGAGAAAAAATTAGAGGAGAAAATAACAGAAAAAGAAGAAGAAAAATACGAATAAGAGTAAGAAGAAGGGGGAAAAATACGAATAAGAGTAAGAAGAAGGAAATAGAAAACGAATAAGAGTAAGAAGAAAGAAAAAGAAGGCAAATAGGACTAAGAAGAAGGGAAAAAAAGACGAATAAGAGTAAGAAAAGAAGAAAAAAGACGAATAAGAGTAAGAAGAAAGAAAAAGAAGGCAAATAGGAATAAGAAGAAGGGAAAAAAAGACGAATAAGAGTGAGAAGAAAGTAAAAAAAGACGAATAAGAGTAAGAAGAGGAAAAAAGAAGACGCATATAAGTAAAAAGAAAAAAAAATGAGGAAAAGCAGATCAAGATGCAGCAAGTCAAGCAAGCGTGGGAGGTGAATGACACGGCTCTGCGCTACTGAGGGTGCGGTGTCGGCAGCTCTGGGGCTAAGGGTGGCGGCGGCGGCGGCTTTTACACCTGAAATATCTGTCGTAACTCTTGTTATAACGTGGTAATTCTTGGGCAGAGGCACACCACTCAGAGGTTATCAGGGAATCACCTGTCTCGTTTGTGTGTGTGTGTGTGTGTGTATGTGTGTGTGTGTGTGTGTGTGTGTGTGTGTGTGTGTGTGTGTGTGTGTGTGTGTGTGTGTGTGTGTGTGTGTGTGTGTGTGTGTCTGTGTCTGTGTGTGTGTGTGTGTGTGTCATTCACCCCCATGGTCTTGTCCACGCGAGCTAGCTCGCGATCGCCAGTTTCACCCTCTCAGTGCGAGCTTGGAGCTCATTATTACCGATCTTTGGGCAATGCTGGGACCTCACACACCACACATCCCCATCCCCTTGCTCAAGGGGGACAGTAACCACCCGAATTTGTCAAGTGAAAAATCCCCGGGAGCGCGAGGATTTGAACCGCCTCCCACAGAGTGAGAGACCTGAACGTTGTGTGTGTGTGTGTGTGTGTGTGTGTGTGTGTGTGTGTGTGTGTGTGTGTGTGTGTGTGTGTGTGTGTGTGTGTGTGTGTGTGTGTGTGTGTGTGTGTGTGTGTGTGTGTGTGTGTGTGTGTGTGTGTGTGTGTGTGTGTGTGTGTGTGTGTGTGTGTGTGTGTGTGTGTGTGTGTGTGCGCGCGCGCGCGTGCGTGCGTGCGTGCGTGCGTGCGTGCGTGCGTGCGTGCGTGCGTGCGTGCGTGCGTGCGTGCGTGCGTGCGTGCGTGCGTGCGTGCGTGCGTGCGTGCGTGCGTGCGTGCGTGTGTGTGTGTGTGTCTCTGTGTCTGTGTGTAATCAAAAAATGCGAGTTTGGTTCTCTCTATTCCTCATCCCAGTTTTATGGTTATTTGAAGAACTGTTAAAATAGTATGGTTGTATGGAAGGTCGTAAGAAGGGTGTATTTATCACTACTACTACTACTACTCCTACTACTACTCCTACTACTACTACTACTACTACTACTACTACTACTACTACTACTACTACTACTACTACTACTACTACTATTACTACTACTACTACTACTCCTATCACCATTGCAGCAATAGCAATAGGAACATCATCAGTAAAATGCAAGTTCACATGTATCAGATTAATACTTTGACAATTCACCAACAACCAAACCTTCAAAACACATACATTATCATCACGCGGTGAATGCACCACACAAGGATTGCTTGAACCCCCGCCCCCCAAACACCCAGCCAGCTCAAGGTTAACAACATTTATATATTACTGCATGTTTCTCCCCCAGTCCGGCCACTCCCCCAGCCCGGCCACTCCCCCAGCCCCCCGTCCAGCTTAGACACCTCCCTATCTCCTCTGTCAGCCACCCATGTCCCTCCCCCGTCTCTGTCAATCCCACTGCCCGTCCAGCATATTGGAAAAGAAAGTGGAAAGGTGGAAAAGAAGCCTTGTCAATGCACTACTTCTTTAGGGAATTTGGCACATTACTCTCGTTGTAAATCCGATGCGGCAGCAGTGTCATTAAACTCCCCTCCCGGTTGCATACTCCCGTTTTTTGGAACAGTATGTCATGTTTAATCTTGAACGCGTCAGGTTAGGTTACGTTAGGTTACGGTTAGGGTAGGTAAGGTTTCCTGGATCTCTTTCGGTAACTTTGTGTGGGAATCTCAATGAGGGTATTTACGAGAAAATCCTATGGTTAGTTTGGGAGCTTCAGCCAAGAGTCTTCACTTTGAAACCACATACTCACATATAGAGTTGAGGAATATGCGCCCGGCCAGCAAGAAGAGGAGTGGAAATGTGAGTTGAATCCTAATCGCACGTGATGATTACCTGCCAATGAGCACACAATGGGCGTGTGGGTGTGTGCTGGCGGGGGGGCGATGGGCGGTGGATCCTTGGCTCTCACCACCGTGTAAGTCCTCACCGTGCTATGCTGCTTCCAACGCCCTTATTCACGACAGTAAAGGAAGGACGATGAAGACTGTGGGGATCCATGGCCGTGGTAGTGCTGAGCCGAGGTAGCTGTGATGTCTGTAACCCCTTTACGCCCAGATCTTTCCTTTGCAATAATAAATCGTCTGTTGTTAGCCATAAAATTAAGAAAAGAAACGGAATATACCAAATTAATTAGTCTTTAAGGATACAAAACAGGTCATATCTATAAAATATTGCTTATATCTATTGAAATCGTCTAATGGTACCCAAATTACAATGGAAATTACGTTCTGGGTCTCAAGGGATTAGGAGGTGTTAGGGTGGTGTAGGAGTCGTACGTGCATGGTGTCTAAGGATGTCTATGTATGCCCACCACGTGTTATTGCCTGCTTGGATGCCTTAATGACAGGGTGGGCAATGACACCTTTAGAACCAGTCAATTATTACGCTAAGCATGATGGGACGGGTGTAGAAGCAGCCATGATTATATATGATAAATTTGGGAGTGATTCTTGTCTCTGGGTTGTTAACTCTCGATTACTTGAGTTACCATTAGCGTCAGGGTTTGTGGACATAATTTTGATGAGATTAGGACTTATGAGGTGGATTTTTTTTTTGATGGATAATTAACTCTAGGTATTGTTCATTATGGTTGTGTGTGGAGTAGTTATTTGGTGTCCTATGAATCCATGTCGTACCTACTATAATGATGGATTGTAAAAGCCCCCAACGATCAGTTCATGTACGTTTGACATGCGTTTATGATTTTTAGATACCAACGTGATACTTTTTTCCTAATTGATTCATGCTGTAATAAAAGTGAGATTTAGTCTTATTTAGAGGCCATATGAAATTTCCTCTTAAGATAACAAAGAAGAACAGACTAAAGATGCCAAGCTCAAAGGTCCCCATTAGGTGATTAGGAGGAAAATAAAGCTATGTGAAGGGTCATGCATAGTTAATGGGTCGAAAAACTAGATTTGGACATGCAGGACCACATAACACAAGGCTTCCTCTGAGATATGTTCTTCACGTGCTTCATTTTCAACTATATTATGAATCTTTTTCCTCGAGAAGACGTTTTCCTCTTCATATATTTATTCACTTTGGAAATTACTCAACTGTCTGGAACTCAGTTATTTACCTGTTCTCCGGAATCTCCTTCAAGATAAGAAGAAAATCGATAGTCTGATGTTATCTCGGTGGCGTTGGTGCAGGAAGCAGAAGAAGAGAGAGAGAGAGAGAGAGAGAGAGAGAGAGAGAGAGGAGAGAGAGAGAGAGAGAGAGAGAGAGAGAAGAGAGAGAGGAGAGAGAGAGAGAAGAGAGAGAGAGAGGGAGAAGAGAGAGAGAGAGAGAGAGAGGAGAGAAGAGAGAGAAGAAGAGAGAAGAGAGAGATAAGACAGACAGAGAGAGAGGAACAGAGAGAGAGAAGAGAGAGATGAAGAGAGAGAGAGAGGAGAGAGGGGAGAGAGAGAGAGAGAGAGAGAGAGAGAGAGAGAGAGAGAGAGAGAGAGAGAGAGAGAGAGAGAGAGAGAGAGAGAGAGAGAGAGAGAGAGAGAGAGAGAGAGAGAGAGAGAGAGAGAGAGAGAGAGAGAGAGAGAGAGAGAGAGAGAGAGAGAGAGAGAGAGAGAGAGAGAGAGAGAGAGAGCACACACACTCAGTCAACGTAACTGCAGGCTAATTCTTCACTGTACAAGACTCGATGCTATCTCAGGCGCTGACAATGATCGCTTCATTAATGGTCACAATGCACGGTGACGGTGGCCACCCTGCTCCCTTAATACCCAGCTCCCCTGACGTACCCTGTATTCATCAGCCCCCAGACACTATCAGGGGAAGCGAGCCTGGATTACAAGTCGGGCGCTGTATAATTTCACCCACTTAGGATAGGTTCGGTAAATTTTAGCTTTACTTTAGATTATGTCATGGTATATTTTTCTTCCCATCTTTATTAGTTAAGTGAGGACCTTTAAGTTTTGAAACGTATAATTAGGAAAATTAGGAAATGGTTAAGGTGCCAGGGTAGGGTGTGGTGAAACGCGAGTATATATACGTATACAAGGCCACCTCAAATGATGCTTCTTCGCAATGATGCCGTCAATGAGAGGGGAAACGATGGAGGGATGATATTTATTATTATTAAGGTAGGGTCCCTCTCCTTTCCCTTCCCTTCGTGCGTTTTAATAGAGTGGACGAACAAGAGGCGAGTCGGCTGCAAAGATGGGATGGAGGGAAATGCATAGATCGCGGGAGAGAAAAAAACCCCATATCCAACCATCATTTTATACTTAGTGATGAGCGTCATTCTTTCCTTAACTAGAGGGAGAACTCACTTTAGTTGTCCTTAAAGCTGTCATTGGTGGCGCGGATAACTGTGTTTTGGGAGCGCTTAGATACGCTGATAAGGGCTAAATAAGGGACTAATTTTCGTTTTCAAATGGCATTAGGATGGGAGTCAGCCAATGGGATAAGAATCAGGTCTGTGTGGGCCATCTTTTGTCCATCAGCGATAAAATTAGGTCTCTAACTCATAATTAGCGACGGCCTAATTCGGATATAGATATCATTTAATACAACAGCGGCTCGTCTTAGGCAGGTGTAACAGACCGTCGGGAACACGATTAAATCACACGGCCAATCCCTTGCTTAGGACTGAAACTCTATACTGATTGCCTGTCATTTTCTCCTTCGCCCTTTCTTTTGCCTCGTCCCTACCGTCTCATTCCCTGTCCAATCCCCGCACGTAATTGACTGAATTAAGCAATTGATACCTCTTACGGTGTAAATTACTACATACAGAGCGCTCCTCCAGCCCCCTTCCCTCCTCCTCTGCCCTCATGTGTTCTGTCAGACGCTCCAGCAGTTACACAAACGCAGTGGGGGGGGGGGGGGGGGGTATGCTGGTGCGATAAGACCAATAGAGAGGCCCAAGTGTGTGTATAATTACGAGTCTTAACCTCCACTTCGCTGCCGCAGATGCTCCCTCGAGGCGTCTCCTTTGCCTGAATACCAAGTGAATCAGTCGATAATTAGCAGAGGGTATTGGTGGCTCGTCGGGGTAGTATTTTCTTTATGGATTGCTCGGTTGTGGGACGTGCCTGGCCGCGAGGGATGTGTTTGTGTGTGTTTGTATGTTTGTGTGTGGCGGGAATGAGGGTTTGAGGGAAGGGATATTGGGATGGGGATGTTGTAGGCTTCTATACTAGGAGAGAGGATAGTATAGAAGGCACAACTGTATTCTATTTATTGATATTTGTTTTCGCTTACTTCCATTTCACTTTTTCTGGCTTGTACTGATTATTATAGTCATATTTTCCTCAGTATGCTCATGGTCCTTACTTTCTGTTCCTCTTTTTATAACGTTCATCTATTATTTTGTTTCTCTGTATTTGTTTTCTCCGTCGGTAACCATTCC
>JACEEZ010005897.1:204832-257332 GCA_016584305.1 Chionoecetes opilio
ACACACACACACACACACACACAAGAAGTTTTTATTCAGAAGTAGTATCGCACACGCCTTAGAAAATTACTCTTATATATACTTTTTCGTCGTCCCAGTCCAAAAAATGCGCTTTTCTGTTGTGTAAATCTGTAACAAAACATAATCTTACTCGGTATTCATATCAAGAAATAGTCCTAAATATATGACTGCCTTATGACAACTGGAACTGATGTATTTAATGTGTCCATCAATGCGGGGCTGACAAACACATCACCCGCTTCATTTTGCAGCCACGAGAAGATGATGTATTGCTAGACCAACTGACTTTTGATAGATGGATGGTCAGCCTATTGATGGATACATACCGTAGATTAATAGATAGATGGTCAGTTAATCTTGGTGTAGTGTGCGTGGTCAGGAGAGTGCAGAGGGCGGAGAGGAGACGCGGGAGGAGGCGAAGACGCGAGGGGGGAAAGGCAAGGAAAGCGGCACGTAACGGGGCGAGTCTGGATCATGTTTTCTCGAACTATAACCTTCTCCGAGTATTTTTATTTCCTCCTCCTGAAGACGCCCATGTGAGAGTTTGAGCGAGAGACCATTATAGCCCCTCTGAGGCTGTGTGCAAGACGAGGAGACGCCCCTGGGAGAGAAAATAATAGGAGAGACACGCCCATAGATGTGTCGGGTGAGTGGCTGCCGCCCTCGTGCCGTGGGTGAGGGGAAAAAAACGGAGGTGCACAGGGGAGCGTGATGAGATTAATGATGACGACTTGGCCCGCCGCAACCTTCCTCAAGGGAAACAAAAACTGGTTGTGATGCGCCGCCTCCAATTTGTGTATTGAGATGGAAGTTTAAATCCTGTTCTGAGCGATGCTGTATTAGACGCGGCTGAGAGGCTATTGATCCAACAACTCTGGTTCGTGGTGAATGTAGTTAAAAATCTCCGGTCATTGTAAATTTTTGACTCGAGAACCTTCACTCAGTACGTGGTCAGTCAGAACGAGGTCAGGTCAACTGGGGTCAGAATTGTGATGGTGCTGTGTTTCTTCATTTTCACCAGCTTAGGAGGAAAAAAAGACACATTTTCACTTCTCTTACATCCGAGAACCATGAATATGAGATCAAAATTAGACCCATTAAGTCGTGCATATCCCGTTACTTTTTCTTTCCAAAATTTGTTCACAGGTTAAAGTAGACGCTGCTTTTGTTTCTCTATTTTTGCAGTACAGAAAGTTTTCCCTGCATACGAAAACGTAGGTCTTGCATTAGAGAAACGTGATGCATCTCTAACCATTTCACCGAGTAATCTTGATATTGTGTTTCAAACAGTAGAACTTTCACTGTGTAGCAAAGACTCAAAACAGGATGTGAAATGTAAAATAGGCTAAATCATGACCTGCTCCGGCGTCGTGAAAAGGAAAGAAACGAAAAAAAAAACGCATTGTCTATTACTGCACTGTTGAGTCGCAAGGAGAGAGAGAGAAAGGGTACTAGTAGCAGGTATAAAATCTTTCGCATTCATGTTCGACAAAGCCAACTGTATTCAAACATCGAAAAGGTCTATTCTGAAGGTGAGATGTACGAGACGTGCAAATAAAGAATGGAAATCCTATGCCGTCGTTGAAGAGGAACTATAAACAAGGCCATAAAGATAGGGTTTGTTGGTGAGGCTGAGACGAGTGGCTGAGGTGGCGCGATCATGCTGTTGGGCTGAGCTGGGAACCTAATGGCAATGGTATAACTAAAAGAAATAAAAGAAACGTGTGTCAAAATATCAGAGAGAGAGAGAGAGAGAGAGAGAGAGAGAGAGAGAGAGAGAGAGAGAGAGAGAGAGAGAGAGAGAGAGAGAGAGAGAGAGAGAGAGAGAGAGAGAGAGAGAGAGAGAAGAGAGAGAGAGAGAGAGAGAGAGAGAGAGAGAGAGAGCGGCGCAAACACACTCAAAAAGAATAAAAGTGTGATCTAATATGCAAGTAATACAGTTACCATAGAATGACGTCCACTATAAAGAATAATAAAGATAGCAAACAAATATCCCAGGTACAAAAACTTTCTCATTAAAGAAAGAGAAAGCGATCCCTCTTGTTTTTCTATAGAGAGAATCACAAATCTAATCAGAGTGTATGAAAAAAAAGGTCATCACACGCGTAATCTGACAGCGTATATAATAGTACCAATAATATTATAATAGTAAATAATAATAGCGTAAATAGAATACCTCGATTAAGAAACGTCACAGAAACACTTGATTCGACTAAAGTGATTGTAATGTCTTTATTGCTATGAAGAAAAGGACATTATGATAGTCGTCAACGATTCTCAGTCAGTCATTCAATTATTCAATCAGTTAGTCAGTCAGTCAGTCAGTCAGGCAGTCAGTCAGGCAGTCAGTCAGTCAGTCAGTCAGTCATTCAGCTAGTCAGTCAGTCAGTCGGTCAGTCAATCAGTCACTCAACCAATCAATCAATCAGTCAGTCAGTCAGTTAGGGCAGCAAGAATGATTTGTATTTTCATTCTCAGCGTAGAGAAAGACATGCAGTCATTCTTAGCAGGGAGCTCGTATGTAAGCAGGTAGGAAAGCAGGCAGGCAGACAGGCAAGCAAAGAAACATAGGTCAGTGTGAGGAAAGAAGCAGGTAGTCACGAAAGCAGACAGAGGCAGACAATCATAGGGCCAGACACGGAGACATGCAAGCAGGCAGACAGGGTAAGCAGTCAAGCAGGCAAGCAGTCAAGCAGGCAAGCAGGCAGGCAAGCAGGCAGGCAGGCAAGCAGGCAAGCAGGCAAGCAGGCAAGCAGGCAGGCAGGCAGGCAGGCAGGCAGGCAGGCAGGCAGGCAGTCAAGCAGGCAAGCAGGCAAGCAGGCAGGCAGGCAGGCAGGCAGGCAAGC
Source organism: Chionoecetes opilio (assembly GCA_016584305.1). NCBI lineage: Eukaryota > Metazoa > Arthropoda > Malacostraca > Decapoda > Majidae > Chionoecetes > Chionoecetes opilio. The sequence continues at coordinate 207,700 of JACEEZ010005897.1, forward strand.
AGGCAAGCAGGCAAGCAGGCAGGCAGGCAAGTCCATGTCGTGAGGTCAAATAGTAATGAGCAGTAGGTGGAGTCGCCCGTCTCAATGACCTCGATGCATATTAATACTTTCCTCCTCTTCTTTCTCCTCCTCCTCCTCTTCCTCCTCCTCCTCCTCCTCTTCGTTTTTAATCACCATTAGCTAGTTTTTATCATTTCTTCTTTATTTATTTGCATATTTACTTCTTTTGTTCTTCTTTATTCTTCTTCTTCATCATCTTCTTTTTTTTGTTTTTGCTTCCTACAATCAACCAACCTTCTAGTCTTTCATTCACTATCTTTGACTGAAGCATTTTGTCGCAAATTTATTATTTTATTTTATTTTTACATAATTATCATTCCAGACGTTATCTCAGCGGGCTTTGATGCCTTTTTTGTTATCCTAGACCTGTTCGTTTCATTTCTATGCATTGTTTTCTGTGATCGTGTTTTATGCTGCACCATCTCTTAGATAGTGTGACCCATCTATGTGTCTTTTGTATCAGAGATTCTTATTTGAGAAACTGAGACGGAGCACATTACCAGGATAATGTGTAAGGCCGAGATGAAAATAATGCAAAAGAGAGAGAGAGAGAGAGAGAGAGAGAGAGAGAGAGAGAGAGAGAGAGAGAGAGAGAGAGAGAGAGAGAGAGAGAGAGAGAGAGAGGAGAGAGAGAGAGAGAGAGAGAGAGAGAGAGAGAGAGAGAGAGAGAGAGAGAAGAAGAGAGAGAGAAGAAGAGAGAGAAGAGAGAAGAGAGAAGAGAAAAAAAAGGAAAAGCAATGGAATAAATCAAAACAGCGAAGAATACGAAAATGAGAAGGGGGAATATAAGAATGAAATGAATGAATGAGAGAATAATAAAGAAAACTGGTGTTCCTTCAATGCCGGCAAAAATAGCAGCAAGAACATTATCACATTGCGCTGTTCTACAAGTTCAAGGATATTTATGTGAGGAAATAACGGGAAAAGGAAATTGTAATGAAATGAAAAGGAACACTAGAATTCTTAGTCAGTCAATCAATCAATCAATAAATCAATCAATCAGTCAGTTTGTCAATCAGTCATTCATTCAGTCAGTCAGTCAGTCAGTCAGTCAGTCAGTTAGGGCAGCAAGAATGATTTATATTTTCATTCTCAGCGTAGAAGAAGACTATGCAAACACACACACACACACACACACACACACACACACACACACACACACACACACACACACACACACACACACACACACACACACACACACACACACACACGCACGCACGCACGCACGCACGCACGCACGCACGCACGCACGCACGCACGCACGCACGCACGCACGCACGCACGCACGCACGCACGCACGCACGCACGCACGCACGCACGCACGCACGCACGCACGCACGCACGCACGCACGCACGCACGCACGCACGCACGCACGCACGCACGCACGCACGCACGCACGCACGCACGCACGCACGCACGCACGCACGCACGCACGCACGCACTATCCCATATATTTCAGGTCCTCTCAGCCACATAAAACATTAAAAACACAAACAATACAAGAAAAACATCGCCACGACCACCATTGTGAACAGGATTTTTATTTTCATGCACATGCAGGATGGTAATATGAACGAGCAATGTTTGGTATTAATTATTGTAGGAAGACCTTTAAGATCATGCAAAAAAGACATGAAGAAGATGAAGCAAACTTGTTTATATCTTTGCACTTAATTTTCTTTCCTGACATGCCAACTAACGGAGAATATATTGACCCCTTGAGTCCCAGAACGTAATTTCTATTGTAATTTGGCCACCAGTAGACGATTTTAATGAATATAAGCAATATTTTATAGATATGACCTGTTTAGTATCCTTGTCCACTTTCTAATTTGGTATATTAAGTTAGTTTTCGTTATGTCATGGCTAACAACAGACGATTTTATTTAGCAAAGGAAAGATCTGGGTGTGAAGGGGTTAACATATTATACACACAAATACGCGTTTATGTTCAGCTTTGTGTATTGACACTTTATATACGAAAATAATTATAGTGTTATCCTTATTCATCCCTTCGTGATTCGTGAAGAGAAACTAACGATTGGAGTGTGCTTATCAATACCGAAACTTATGTATTTTTAACTCTCTCCGTCTTCATCCTAATCACTGTCATTAGTATACGATTTGCAAACCTTATCAAAACTTTACACTCACTAGAAAAAAAATTAAGAACATAACCCGGATCTTCACTCTTTTTGGAGCACACCTGTCAAAAGATTAGCTCAATATAAAAAAGATTAACTGATGATAGATAAAGAACAGATGTTACGTGTGTGTGTGTGTGTGTGTGTGTGTGTGTGTGTGTGTGTGTGTGTGTGTGTGTGTGTGTGTGTGTGTGTGTGTGTGTGTGTGTGTGTGTGTGTGTGTGTGTGTGTGTGTGTGTGTGTGTGTGTGTGTGTGTGTGTGTGTGTGTGTGTGCGCGTTTAAAAAACATAAAATGATTTTATAAGATTACATGCTGTCTTTAAAAGCAATTGCATAAAAAAATTCTGTAACAAGGAAATTATATAGACACAGGCAAGTATTAAAAGGAGGAGGAGGAGGAGGAGGAGGAGGAGGAGGAGGAGGAGGAGGAGGAGGAGGAGGAGGAGGAGGAGGATCAGACAAAACAAAAAGAAAAAAAGGAGGAAGAGTAAGTAATAAAAAAATAGAAAGAGAAACACGATGAGAGAGACGAGGAAAAGTTGAAGCAAAAGGTGCCTGAGTGCAAACCACACCAGGAAAATACAAGATGACGGCATAACAAAAGTGTGAGGACGTGTGAAGACCAACTAGAGAACCTTAGTTACGAGGCTAGAACACACACACACACACACACACACACACACACACACACACACACACACACACACACACACACACACACACACACACACACACACACACACACACACACACGGGAACTCCGTAGTGTAAGGGTTAGCACGCTCGGCTCACAACCGAGAAGTCCCGGGTTCGATCCCCGGGCGGAGCGAAGACAGACGGGCGGTCTTCTTAAAACCCGAGCCCTTGTCCACCCAGCAGTGAATGGGTACCGGGTGTTAGCCGGGGGTTTGTGACCCCCCTCCAGGGGTGGTGGCTTCGGCCAACACTAAGCACTAAGGATAAATGATAAAATAAATGTTGATATGGAGACGTGGCCATACGAGCGTTGCTCAGGCCCTGTAAAATACAACTAGATGAATACACACACACACACACACACACACACACACACACACACACACACACACACACACACACACACACACACACACACACACACACACACACACACACACACACACATACACACACACCTTAGTGCAATGATAAAAAAAAATATAGGCTTTCGAGGTACTATTTACAACCCAATAAAATATTTAACTTTAGCAAAAAATGCGGATTCATTAAAAGATAACTGTCAAAAACTAAATTATTAGGAGAAGATGGAGTGAAAATGAGAGAGAGAGAGAGAGAGAGAGAGAGAGAGAGAGAGAGAGAGAGAGAGAGAGAGAGAGAGAGAGAGAGAGAGAGAGAGAGAGAGAGAGAGAGAGAGAGAGAGAGAGAGAGAGAGAGAGAGAGAGAGAGAGAGAGAGAGAGAGAGAGAGAGAGAGAGAGAGAGAGAGAGAGAGAGAGAGAGAGAGGTTAGGGAGGTATATGTAGTGTCCAGGCAGCGTCAAGAGGGGAATCAGGGTGAGTTCAGGACCACATAAAAACTTGAAAGAATTTACGAAACTATTTATGGGTTGATAATGAGCCTCTGAGTCAGGGTAGTAATGGAGGACAATGAAGGTGAGGAGGGAAGTGGAGTGCAGAGGATTGTAAGATAATATTTAAAAATGATAAGATTTGAAAATGGAGCACAAATGAAGCCACATAAAAAAAAGTATGAACATGGGAAAGATGGTACGTGCCGACAATACGAATTAGATACCTGGTGTTTCCATGAAGGGTTTTAATACAGGGTTATGTTACAGTCATTGAGAACGTGGGTCTTGAAATGCAGGGTTGGGATATCTCATTAAAGTAACGTAAATGCCAATATAATATCATGGTATGTTATCTATTTTTTTCTGCTCCTAGTCACGATCCAAAGACTCGTTAAATTATGTGTAGGAAATAGAAGCTTAAGTTACTCATTAGCCATATATAAAAAGCATCAACAGCAATAATGACAAAAGCAATGACGACTACATCAACAACAATAACAACATTAGCAAGTTTGATTTGCCTCCTATCTGTACTACTTTTATTGATACTGGTGTTTTTGTGCTGCTACTGCTGCTACTACTACTGCTACATTATTTTAATACTACTACTAATACACTACTCATACTATTACTACTATTACTACTATACTAAGACTACTTTACTACTACTACTACTTTCACTACTACTACCACTACTACTACTACTACTACTACAACTACTACTACTACTACTACTACTACTTCACTTCATGATGATCAACTACTACATTTCTTGGTGTAAATAAGGAGAAATGTAAGATGAAGGGATATATATGTCAATATGAAATCGTGGAAAATTACAAGTATTTAGGACATTATTTGTCATTCAATTTTTGTGATAAAATAGATGTAGAGGAAAGGCTTCAAAGTTTTTATAGTAAATGTAACACTGTCTTGCGTAAGTTTAAAGGAATCAATTCAATAGCATTACTTTTTCTATTCAAGTCATACAGTATTCCTATCTAGGGTCTTCAAATGTGGAATTTATGTAAGATTAACTCGAGTTATATATTGAAAACATTTGAGATAGCTTATACAAATGCACTTAAGAAAATTTTAGGATGTCCATTTTTAACCAGTAAACACAGTATTGTCAAAGAATGTAACATGTTTTTATTAAAACATCATGTAACAACAGTTCAAGCTATGTATTTTAGATCTTTAAGCAAGAAAAATTATTCTGTATATATTTTGAACAAACCTTTGTTTTTTGAGGGTATGTCTTTTAAATCTTTTTTAAGTTTCTTATTCAGAATTTATAAAATAACTTTTTTAGATAATAGCATGGATGTAATTTTAGCAAGAATTCCTTGGTGTGAATTGAGAATCCATTAATTCATGATATTTTTGAGGGTGATGTAATATCAACTCCTTTATGTTATGAATAATTTGATGATGTGATGATGATATTACTACTAATACTACTATACTCTATTATTTACTCACTACTAATATCATGATACTCTGATATACTACTCTACTACTACTACTACTACTACTACTACTACTACTACTACTACTACTACTACTACTAACTACTACTACTACTACTACTACTACTACTACTACTACTACTACTTACTACTACTATACTTCTTTACTTACTACTTCTTTTATACATACTACTACTACTACTACTACTACTACTACTACTACTACTACTACTACTACTACTACTACTACTACTACTACTTCTTTTACTACTACTACTTCTTTTACTACTACTACTACTGCTGCTACTACTACTACTACTACTACTACTACTACTACTACTACTACTACTGCAATCACTGAGAAGGCATAGCAGCTCAAATAAACATTAAAAACTCAGGTATAAAAGATCTTATCGCTAGTGGCGTAGGAGGTAAAGAAGGAGGATCATAATTTTACGTCGCTATAAATGTAGCTTTTTGTTATCATTATTTTGAAAATACGAATAAGAATTTTCTTTTATTCCTTTAATTATAAGAGCTTTTTTTTTACTTACCAAAAGAGATGTCAGGTATTACTATAGTTGTTTTTTAAGATTTTTTTTTTTATATAATCTATAAAATACATTATGTACAAGTAGTTCACATGGTACCTGTTAATATATGAGTGATAGGAGACCACAGGTAGCTGATCAACTGGAGAAAAAGCTGCCAGAACAAAGCAAATGTCAGATGGTTTCAGATGATACAAGTAAGACAAAAAAAGTCACGAAATGTGTTACTCTACTGAAGAAAGCATTGAGCTAGTGGATAAGAGAGAAAGTCGTTGCGTATAATAATCCATCCATGCAGAGAGTCACAGAAAGAGTTACATAAATCATAGAAAAGAGAGAGAGAGTTATAGAAAGTCACATAAATCATAGAAAAGAGAGAAAGTCATAGAAAGAGTCACATAAATCATAGAAAAGAGAGAGAGTCATAGAAAGAGTCACATAAATCATAGAAAAGAGAGAGAAAGTCATAGAAAGAGTCACATAAATCATAGAAAAGAGAGAAAGTCATAGAAAGAGTCACATAAATCATAGAAAAGAGAGAGAAAGTCATAGAAAGAGTCACATAAATCATAGAAAAGAGAGAAAGTCATAGAAAGAGTCACATAAATCATAGAAAAGAGAGAGAAAGTCATAGAAAGAGTCACATAAATCATAGAGAAGAGAGAAAGTCATAGAAAGAGTCACATAAATCATAGAGAAGAGAGAGAAAGTCATAGAAACAGGAATGAAATAACACTCAGTAAAAAGATGACATTTACTGCGTTACAGAAACTACAGAGAAGGTATCATGGAGAGAATATTAAAGGAAACGTATGATACAAAGAATATTATGTAACTGTGAAGGGGTTAGGAAGGAGATCAATACCCTGTGTCATCTTCCCATTTACCAGAACAGCTTCCTCACCGAGCTTCTCATGAGTTCAGTATTTCTCTGACGAAAAGATGATCTCAATGTAAATCATATACACCTTGCAATTACTTTATTCTATTCTCTGCACACTAAACGATGGTAAGAATATACACATGAGACTATTTTTAAACTAGTTCACTCGACTGTATTTAATTTCATCACAGTTTCTCATAAGTTATAAAAAATATGATTAATTGTAAATATAAAGATGACAGAGAAAAAGGCCGAAATATATACAAATTATAAGAAATATGATAGTTTTAGTGACGGAGCAGATAAAAAAATAAAGAGTAATACGATCAATTAACTTCAGTATTCAATATTTTGTTTAAGATGTAGGCAGGATAAGGCAGAAATAAATAGAAATTGTAAGCAATACGATAGACTTAATTATAATAAATGTGAGACAAAGCAGATTTGAAAAAAAAGTAATACGATCGTACACTTAACTATTCATTATTTTTTTCAGATTAATCAGTAAGTGGTAAAAAATATGATAAACTTATAATAAAGACAACAGAGAAAAGACAGAGATGAATACAAATTATAAGAAATACAAGAGATTTACTAACAAAGCAGGGGGAAAAATAAAGAGAAATACGATATCGTTTACCCTTCATTTTTTTTTCTAGAGGCAGAGATAACTATAAATTATAAGAAATACAATACATTCAATTAAAATAAAGTTAAGACAAAACAGAGGAAAAAGATACAGTAATATGATCATCCACTTAACCATTTATTATATTTTCCCAGATTTATCAGTACGTGTATAAGAAGCACGATTTTTTTACCTTGATACAGAGAGACAAAAATATAATAATACGATCATTCACTTAAGCATTTACTAATTTTTCCAGGTAGGTGATTTTTTATCAGTAAGTGTGTACAACAAGGGTTTTGCTTTACCTTGATATCTGCGTCTCTGCTCGTTAGCCCGGCCGGTAAGACAGACGAGAAGCCGCGGCGTGACTTGATCATTAATTCTCTCCCTTGTAGTGGTCATGTTCGAGGAGGAAGCGTGAAGAAGTGAGAAGGAGAGGCAGGAAAATAATAACTTGATGCCTGGAAAGCTGACGCGTCTCTCCATCTCTTGTTTCACTTTATTGTTTTATTGGGGGCTTTTTAGAGGCAGGAAAATAATAACTTGATGCCTGGAAAGCTGACGAGTCTCTCCATCTCTTGTTTCTTCACTTTATTGTTTTGATGTATTTCTTATTTTAATTTTAGTAGCGCCTTGAAATTATTAACTGAAAGAAATACTTGTTTCCCGTTATCTCGCGACTGCATCCTTGTTTTTATTGCTTTTGTTGTTATTGTTCATGTCAGTAATATTGTAATGATTTTAATAGTAGTATTTTTGTTATTATTATCATTATTATTCGTTTTGCTATTACTTTTATCACAATTCTTATCATAATTTCATACTAAATACAAATATTATGATGTCATTACCACCAACATGGCTCCACTCGTATCATTATTGTTGTTGCTGGTACGGTGGTCGTCATTATGCTGGTTATTATTTTGGCTTATTATTATAGGTTATATATATATAGGTTATTATATTTATAGGTTATACTTATTATACTTATTATACTTATAGGTTATTATATTTGGCATATTTTTCGTCTATCTCGGGATTTTAAAAGGGATTATTCAAGTATTTCTCCAGTAGTTTAAATCAAGGTAAGCATATTTACCGTACTTAGGAATCAGTTTCAATGTTTTTTTAATGACCTTGGGATATTTTTGTCTATCTTGGGATTGTTTAGGGATCAATCTTGGGATTTCGGAAAATTTAGAGTGGCAACCGTGATGCTGACGCCCTGTAGGTCCTGGTTTACGATCCCTTCTCCTCCTAGGGTCTGCCGGTTATTAGTTGATAAGGATCGATGATAAAGAGGATGTTGCGTGATGATTAGCAGCGATCATCACCTCATGCAAGGAGTTAACACACTCTTGGCTGCCTGGCGGAATTGGCAGCTTTATTCGTGGAAGTCTTTCTGAGAAAATTTAGGAATGGTTACGTGTACTATACTATAACAATAACGACTGTATTTACTACTATTACTACCTCACCAACACCCTTTTCTACTTTACTACTCTACCTGCAGGCGTTCGTGACCATAGCCTGTGGCATGGCATGGGTGGGCAAATGCTGCGGCGGTGGTGTCGTGAGGGTGGCGTGGCGGTAGCGTTGTAGCGGTGGCGTGGTGGTGAGGTAGCGTTGTGGCGGTGGCGTGGTAGAGATGTGGCGGTAGTGTGGTGGCGTGGCGTTGCGGTGGCTGTGGCGTGGCGGTGGCGTTGTAGCGTGGCATGGTGGCGTGGCGTTGCGGTGGCGGTGGCGTGGCGGTGGCGTGGTAGCGTGGCATGGTGGCGTGGCGTGGCGTGGCGGTGGCGTTGTGATGGTGGCGTTGTGGTGTTGTGGCGGTGGCGTGGCACAGTGGCGTGGCGTAGCGTAGTGGCGTGGTAGCGATGTGGTGGTGGCGTGGTGGCGTGCGTGGTTTGGTGGCGTGGTAGCTTTGTGGCGGTGTCGTGCTCTTCGCTGAAAACCTCATACCGCCTCACACATCAGCAGATTCCTGGCATTAAACCGTCGGCCTGAGGTGTAATTATCTTTCAAACAGAAGACCACCAGGAACTTTCGGCGGCTTGTTTTGCTGTTCGTGGCTTCTTTATTAAAATCTAATAATAATTCATGAAACCTTGAGTCGTATAGCTTGTTATATATCGTATTTGATTTATCGTGAAATGGAGTGCCTGAGATGGATTCCTAAGCTTCTGCTCTCTCACACAGCCGTCTTGACCATACATTTATCCTCAGAATCTTAGAAAAAAAGCCTTTGTTTCTTAACCCCTTGAGGCCCAGAACGTCATTTCCATTGTAATTTGTGTCCCATAAGACGATTTCAATGAGTATAAGCAACATTTTATAGCTAAGACCTGTTTAGTATCCTTGTCCACTAGGTAATTTGGTATGTTAAGTATCCTTTCGTAATTTTATGGCTAACAACAAACGTTTTTATATAGCAAAGGAAAGTTCTGGCCGTAAAGGGGTTAAGGAAGGTGCGAAGAGGAGCGAAGAACCTCTCAAAATAGCCAGAGTGCTGTGGGAAAGAGAGGCAGGACGGGTTGGTCTCCCATATGGCGGTGAAATGTAAGCAGCGAAGAGGTAGAAGAAAGGTTTTGACGTGACGAAGCTTCTGCGACTACCTATGTTTTTTTTATGGCATCTTCAATTTATCTGTCACTGGTTTAATCCGTCTGTCAGTCTATTAGTGTGTCGCTGCCTGTTTTATTTTATTCTCTCTCTCTCTCTCTCTCTCTCTCTCTCTCTCTCTCTCTCTCTCTCTCTCTCTCTCTCTCTCTCTCTCTCTCTCTCTCTCTCTCTCTCTCTCTCTCTCTCTCTCTCTCTCTCTCTCTCTCTCTCTCTCTCTCTCTCTCTCTCTCACACACACACACACACACACATTTTACTTTAGTTTATTGACTACAAGCAAACAGAATCACATTTATAATTTAAGATTACAGTAAAATATACAATGGTATCTATCATTATACATACAACAACTAGTTGTAGTCCAAGATGGTTAATCTTACTCCGAAACAAACCCTAACAACTATAATATCATGAACAAACCATTACATTATTGGGTACGATTATAATACACATAATATACTCCGAAGCACACCTTAACAACTACACAACTAATCATACGTCCGCAATATATCATGAACAATCTTGCACATAACATCATTACTAAAATTGCAAAACAAATAATCCAAAGTGTTAAAACTTAAATATGTAGCTATCTCTCAAATATTGAGTCACAGGACAACTATCCACGACATGCCTATCCGTCTGGACTGAGCCACACACACACACACGCTCCTCCACAGGAAGGCAACCCCGCCCCCGCCTGCTCCACCGTCCCGTCTCAATAGCCAGTGAATGCCCTGAAACCCTGAACCTCGTGAACGAGACTGTGTGCAGATCATTTACTGTATGTCTTTCTTTATAAACAGCATGCACTCTCATCGTAGGATTAATGTCCATATATACATAACATCTCGACGTATCTGACGACAAAATAGCCCTATGTACATTTCCTACCAATAAGGACACACACACACACACACACACACACACACACACACACACACACACACACACACACACACACACACACACACACACACACACACACACACACACACACACACATACACACACGTACACACACACATACACACACGTACACACCACACACACACACACACACACACACACACACACACACACACACACACACACACACATACACACACACACGTACACACACACACACACACACACACACACACACACACACACACACACACACACACACACACACACACACACACACACACACACACACACGATGCATTTACCGTTTGTTCACAGTTACAAAAGAGGAGTTACGAGAAAACTGATCTCACGGCGGAGAGACTGAGGACAATCAGGTGAGGGCGTGTGCTGCTCCACCTGACTCGCCCGATCACGTACTGAACCTAGATGTGCACCTGGGCGAGAGAGAGAGAGAGAGAGAGAGAGAGAGAGAGAGAGAGAGAGAGAGAGAGAGAGAGAGAGAGAGAGAGAGAGAGAGAGAGAGAGAGAGAGAGAGAGAGAGAGAGAGAGAGAGAGAGAGAGTCACATACATACATACAGATAGAAAGACAAGCAAACCTACGATAAAAAGATACAAGATAAAAAAGATAAGATAAGATAATTAAAAAAACAAGAAAAGAGTAAAAAGATAAAGAGATAAAAAAAGATAAATAAAAAAACAAATCAAAATAATCAGTCTGTAACGAAGACTGATATACAGAGACGGAAAAATTTACACCCTTTGAGTTTGTTCTTTATAACAGATCGTCTCATTGCCAGAGGAACTTTTTAGTATTTCACAAGGGGAAAACATGAGACTCACAAATTGGCAGCATCAACTTCCCTATTTTTTCATCCTCAAAATTAGTATTAGACAACACAATAGGGGGTCACGACTCTTGTTTCAGATTGTGAGTAATTTTAACCTTGTTTCAGATGTCATTTAGTGTCAGAAGTAGCACGTATAGCAAGGGTAAATAAACCAAAGTTGAATCACCAATAGAATGGTTAGCACGATGGAGAGATATTTTGCAATGTACCAACCAGGCCAATGCGACGGAGATGAGCACCGAGGCCACGCGCAACATCTTTACCTTCACCTTTGCCAACCAGGCCTCCTGTGGCTCACACGTCCCTTGTTATTTATTTATCTCTCATTCATCATCTATTTTGCCTCTTGTCATACCTTCTTTATTTATGTATGTGTGTATGTGTGTGTGTGTGTGTGTGTGTGTGTGTGTGTGTGTGTGTGTGTGTGTGTGTGTGTGTGTATGTGTATGTGTGTGTGTGTGTGTGTGTGTGTGTGTGTGTGTGTGTATGTGTGTATGTGCGTATCCCTCCGTTAACCCTCCCAGTCATTCACCTCCGTCACCTACTTCCCTACACCTCTCGCCCCGCCCCACCTCTCGCCCCGCCCCACCTCTCGCCCCGCCCTGCAGCCTCACCTCGTCTCCCTTGAGCACACGCCAATGACTCTATTACCTCGTTAAGCCTCCTCGATGCAGAAAATGCCTACTCTTCAACCCGCCCACTCAAAGCAGGTAACGAATAACGAGAGGGACGTACGCGTGGTGATGGTGGTAGTGGTAGTGGTAGTAGAGGGGGAAGGGGTGGTAGTAGTGGTAGTGGTAGTGGTGGTGGTAGTAGTGGTGGTGGTGATTCTCTCCCGTGCGGCGTTCGGTCCCGCGGCGCGATTAGTCTCGGTTGACAGGGTATCGAACAGCCCCCGGGTAACGCCTGAAGCAGACTCCCGGCAGGCCGCTCGGCAACCACCCTGCCACTGACACTCACTGCCCCTAAGACTAACTTATTATATTCTTCTTCTTTCAGTATCTCTATCTATACCCTGTGCTATTGATTTTATTAGTTTTATGCAAGGCTCTTCTTTCAGTATCTCTATCTATACCCTGTACTATTGATTTTATTAGTTTTATGCAAGGCTAAGGGAGGATCTCTCTCTCCGCTTTGGTTTTATGTATTTGATCTGCTCCTTTTTGTGTGTGAATTAAATGTGTGTGTGTTTAAAGAATAGTCCGAGTTGTGTATTGATGATAAGCCTTATGGGTCTTATTATGTGTGTTAATTGTGTCTGTATTTTGTGTGTGTTCTGTGTGCTTGTTTGCCTGTTTGCTTGAGTGCACGCATGTATGTGTTTATCAGTCAGTCAGTCGGCCTCTCTCTCTCTCTCTCTCTCTCTCTCTCTCTCTCTCTCTCTCTCTCTCTCTCTCTCTCTCTCTCTCTCTCTCTCTCTCTCTCTCTCTCTCTCTCTCTCTCTCTCTCTCTCTCTCTCTCTCTCTCTCTCTCTCTCTCTCTCTCTCTCTCTCTCCTCTCTCTCTCTCTCTCTCATTCATTCCTAACACCGGTTTTGGCGTTACATGGAAGATATTTAAGTGTGTTATAAAAAAATTGACACCATGACCATGACAACAGGTAACCTTGAAGACCAAACCCCCATTAGAGTGACCTTGAACCTCCAGCATTGCCCATCCACCTGTTCTGTTCATTATTCAGTGTCTTTTTTTTCAAGCCTCGTTAATAGAAACCATGAATATCTAACATGCAGGCTGGACGCAACAATTTTGCTTATCCAATCAGGCCACGATCCAAGGGCGGTCCAGGGTTTTGCCTAATTCTTCCCGCACGACCTGCCACGCCCGCCGCCCTTCTCCTAGCCGGCACGCCCGCATCTCCCGCCCACTATAGGCTTAGAAGATGCAAGTGATTTGTTATTAGGCGGGAAGAAACAGGTGTTGCCCTTCTCGCACCAGCTATATTATCTTCTTACGTCATATGAGACACTATGTTCTATTTTTTTGCCTTCATTCAGGCTCATACAATTAATGGAATACATCGCACTTTATACTGTCCAGGAGATATGAAACATTAGTCTCTTTGCTGCATGCTTCCTCTCATCTGTGTTCTTCGCATATCTTTTTTCTTGATGTGGTATATCTTTTCTTGCGTCCCACACCAAAGTCATTCACAGAAATTATAGGACACACACACACACACACAGACACACACACACACACACACACACACACACACACACACACACACACACACACACACACACACACACACACACACACACACGCACACGCACACAAACCATTCCTCCCCTGCGTAGACATGCCCTTATATATTAAAGGCAATTATGTCTAATCCAAACACCCTAATTCATTCCCTGGCAAATGTTCACCAAAGAACCATCGCTGCAGCGGCGGCCTCGTGGTCGTGAGGGAGGTGTGGAGGACGTAAACCCACTGAGTGTAGCGATATATATCCTCCCCCCCACACCGTGACCACCTAGAGAACCTGCCTTTATGTTTTCCCATTAGTGGAAGTTTGGTCTAATTGCCTTTATAAACCAGACAGCTCAGCAGACCACCCGCATCACCCTGGCGCCGCCTCTTCGTTATTGATGTCGCGGTTGTCTTTTCTAATTCATTCAGAGGTGTGAGTGGCACGTCCCGCCGCAAGTCACTGTTTACGGGACCCTTACAAGTAAAGGGTCGCCATATAGGGGGCTACATAAGGCATGCTTCCAGCCTTACTTGGGTTGTGGCTACGCTCATGTGTTCTGGATTTCCTCTCATAAATTTCTATTACGATCTTGTGCAATTAGATCGTTCAGGAAATACTGCATTCCTGGCGGTGGCTCGCAGCGACAAGCAAGGTAACTCACCGCCTGCCTCCCTGCCTGCCTCACCACCTGCTTCACCACCTGCCTCCCTGCCTGCCTCACCACCTGCCTCCCTGCCTGCCTCACCACCTGCCTCACCACCTGCCTCCCAGCCCCGCCTCACCACCGTTCATCAGCCGCGCAGGGAGTTCGTTTTAGCCACACAAATGACCTCTCCTCCAGCCCGCCGGTTCTCCCTGATGCTCGGTGCTCGGTGCTCGGTGCAATTATCCTCGCCTCTCACCGGTGATGATCAAGCGGCGGTGCGGGTGTGGTCCGGACGGGTCTCGCGGGGTGAGGGGCGCGGACCCCCGGACGGCGGGCCTTCTGTTCCATGGGGGCCGTGCAGGCATTTCTGGTTTAGTGTAGAGCCAATACAGAACGTAATGATGCCCTAGTGATCATTTGTTAAAGCTAATTGCGCACTCGATTAATAACTGCAGGATTGATGATGATATATAAAGGACATGAACTATACGCAATTACATTTTTGTCCTCTCTTTCTCTCTCTCTATCTCACTCCTGTATACACGTACATACATGAAGACATACGTACATACGTAAATGCATATCTACATACCTACATACATACATACATACATACATACATAAATACATGCATACATATATACATACATACATGCCTACATACATACATATATACATACATACCTACCTACCTACCTACCTACCTACATACATACATACATACATACATACATACATACATACATACATACATACATACATACATACATACATACATACATACATACATACATACATACATGCATACATACATACATACATACATACATACATACATACATACATACATACATACATACATACATACATACATACATACATACATACATACATACATACATACATACATACATACATATATACCTACCTACCTACCTACCTACCTACATACATACATACATACATACATACATACATACATACATACATACATACATACATACATACATACATACATACATACATACATACATACATACATACATACATACATACATACATGCATGCATGCATGCATACACATACATACATACATACATACATACATACATACATACATACATACATACATACATACATACATACATACATACATACATACATACATACATACATACATACATACATACATACATACATACATACATACATACATACATATATACATACATACATATATATATTATGTGCATCCTTTTCTTGACATATTTGACCACTGCGAACAACTCTACATGATGAAAATAAGTATATTCAGTTTTCGTGAATGCTGGGCTTTTTTTTCTTTCGCCCGTTAGAGAGAGATGGTTCAGTGTATGGGGTGTGCATTGTGCAAGGGAGTGAAGGGAGGGAGGAGTTGCAAGCGAGCCAGGGCGTGCGTCATGTTCTCTCCTCCCAAACATAAACAAGACCTGTACAAGCCCTGTTACTTGTTTATTGCATCACTGCTCCCCCTCTTCCACTCCTTCCTCGCTAGATGGTTCACTCCTCCCACCTCCATTCAATCTGAGAGCCGAGTACATTACCTCTCCCACCATGTGTCTCGGCCCCATTAAGCACAATTAATCTGTAATGACTCTTTAAGCCGCTTACAGATGACTCATTAGTACCCGTTTCAGCACCCAGCCACCCAAGGCCCTACCAGCACTTCCCTTATACCCGGCCAGCACCTCCCTTATACCCTGACAGCACCTCCCTTATACCCTGCCAGCACCTCCCTTATACCCTGCCAGTACCTCCCTTTTACCCTACCAGCACCTCCCTTATACTCTGACGAACCACTACAGGGGACGCCTTAATTGCTCTCTCAGCGTGCCTCACCGTGTAATTTTGTACGAGGCGCCTTCGAAGTTGTTGACTGTTATTAGTGGACACATTAGGCCAGCCGGGGTTGTGTTTCAATTTGCGGTGAATACATTACCTCATCAGTTCAGTTCGTATTCCGTGTGTGTTTATCGAAGGTTCCTCCTCCCTTCCCCCTTACGTTTGGAGAGGGTCGTTGTTCCTGGGTCAATATTTATAGATCTCTCTCACACACATACACACAGACTAATTAGTAGCAATCGAATGAGCACAGTAGCAACATGGCTCTTGAAAGTTGTGGCGCCTTTGGACTCTATTCTCCGGGCGTATATGGAGAGACCAACACTAAACTCCTTACTCTAAATGACTCCCGGAGTGTTGCATTCATTTGCATGGTGATTAGCACTGAGGGGGAGACGCTGTGTTGCCCGAGACTTTCCCATCGGGTTATCTTGTGACCTTCGGGAGTGCACGACGTAAACATTGGAAGGAAGGTGTTGTTATGGCCACCCGAGGTTCGACACACTGACGGCAGCGACTGAAATGGCTCCTCTCACTACGACTACACGCAGGAGAAAGTTACCGTCTGTATAACCTCAGCTTATAAATTCTATAGTAAAGTTTCTGGTTTGCAAAATTTCCTTCCTATATTTTTTTGTTTATTTCCCTCTCACTACGACTACACGACCTAAACCATCTATTTCACTTCAAAAAAACAGGAACTACCTCGTGTAGGTCTCACGGCCTCTTGTAGCTTCCTTATTTTCTTACGTTCTTATGTACACGCAGGAGAAAGTTACCGTCTGTTTAACCTTAGCTAATAAATTCTATAGTAAAGTTTGTGGTTTGCAAAATTTCCTTTCTTTGTTTGTGTTTTCATTTATCTTTGTTAACGCGCAGCATCAGGTGGCTTTAGATGATGAATCACTCCTCAGGACGCACCTCTCTCTGTTTGCTTAGCATAATGGGATTCTCACTGCGCAGAAATGCATGATCATTCGTGGTCGTTGTTGCCACTTCGTCTTGTTTGCCGGTGAGAAAAAAATCGTCTGTTGGTGTCAGGAGCGTGACCCTTTTCTCTCTCTTTCTCAATCTCTAACTTAAGCTTTCCTTGTATTCTTGTCTCCTTCATTCCATCTCTTCTTCCACGATTTCTTTCACCCCCTCCCTCTCCTCCCCAAATGCAAACGATTTATTTTACTTTAACTTCAGATCAGTAATAGCGCCATCTTTGCACATGCCTCGTATTCATTCTCTCCCTCTGAAGAAGCATTCATATCGAAATACCAAAACAACAATGTATTTACTACGCGCCGTGTCCTTTAAATCTTGACGAAAAGGCACATTATTAAAAAAAGGCTTCGCTTTCACACACACACACACACAACACACACACACACACACACACCCCACACACACACACAACACCACACACACACACAACACACACACACACACACACACACACACACACACACAACACACACACACACACACACACACACACACACACACACACACACACACACACACACACACACACACACACACACACACACACACACACACACACACACACACACACACACACACACACACACACACACACACACACACACACACACACACACACACACACACACACACACACACACACACACACACAACACACACCACACACACACACACACACACACACACACACACACACACACACACACACACACACACACACACACAACCACACACACACACACACACACACACCACACACACACACACACACACACACACACACACACACACACACACACACACACACACAACACACACACACACACACACACACATAAACTCCAGAGCACAAAAACGCAGGCCAAACACCGACCACCTGCCAGCTTAAGGTCTGACACTCACGCTAGCACACGCCCCTCCTCCTCCTCCTCCTCCTCCTTCTCCTCCTCCTCCTCCTCCTCCTCCTCCTCCTCCTCCTCCAAGGGCGCCACACATTCCCGAGGGCGGAGGGAGGCAGGACCGGTATTCGCAAGGCAGCATTGATCAGCGCCTGGTGGAAGGGCCTAATGCATACGTGCGACCAGTGACTTGTTGGAGGGTTGCGTGCGTGGCCAATCCATTCTGATCCGCTCTTTAGGTCAACTTTATTATTGCATTTTGTTTCTGAGGATCCTAAAGTGTGATTTTTTTTTTATATACTGGAATTTCAATGGCAGTGGATTGTGTATGCCTTATAATGACATCTCGTTATTATCGTTTAGTTTCTTATTCATTTTCCTGTATGTATATTTTTTAAAGTCGTACCTATTAGCAGTAATCCAAAAGCGAACATTAGTCGTTGGTCCAATGGGCAAAAAATGATGAAAGGTTTTCGTTGCATATCTAATTACTAGTTTATTGACCTGATCTTTAAGGTGGGAAATATTACGTATGCCGCGAAGGAAAGAAAGTAAATACATGAAGGGAAATACGAAATCATTACAGACGGAACTTTCTGTACTCTGTTAATTACGTACACATGACGTTAAAAATTTGCAAATAAAGCTACACACTCAGAAATAAGGGGTATGTTAAGGGTAGAATTGTTACATCGCACCATCACTACCCTTTTTAAACCCTATGTCCAGGCTGGAGGGTAGATGCTGCCGATTATACCCTTCATCTACCCTTTATCTACCCTTTTAGACGTGACGGATGAGAAAGGGTATATTTGGGGTTCGAAAAGGGTATATTTGTAAGGGTAGAAAAAGGGTAGCAGTATTTCATCACTACAAACACCCTTTTTCTACCCTTTTCCTGCCCTTCTTTTCTAAGAGTGTAGAGGAAAAAATATATAGATTTGCATACCAACAGACGATAAGCAAAAGGCCCAGAACGTAATTTCCATTGTAATCTGGTTACCATTAGACGATTTTTAGTGACTATAAGCAATATTTTTTAGATATAAACTATTTAGTATCCTTGTCCACTAGCTAATTTGGTATATTTAGTTACTTTTCGTAATTTTTTGGCTCGAAAACATACAATTTTTTATAGAAGGGAAAGATCTGGGCATGGAGGGGTTAACCTTGGTTGGGTTGAGGTATAAGGAGGAAGAAGAGAAGGCTGAATACAAAGGTTGGGTTGAGGTATAAAGAGGAAGAAGGCGAGGATGAATACAAAGAGTAGGAAAAGAAGTCAGTAGAGGAGGAGGGTGTTTTAACTGAAAGAGAAGGAAGGGAGGGAAAGAATAAAGCTAAGTGGGATAGGGAAGCTATAGTTTATAAAGGAAGGGGAAGGGAGAGAGAGAGAGAGAGAGAGAGAGAGAGAGAGAGAGAGAGAGAGAGAGAGAGAGAGAGAGAGAGAGAGAGGAGAGAGAGAGAGAGAGAGAGAGAGAGAGAGAGAGAGAGAGAGAGAGAGAGAGAGAGAGAGAGAGAGAGTGGTTTCTTCACATTTATCTCAGACCTAATCGCCTCAATTTCTTTTTTTTATTAGAAGCTTATTCGATTACTATATTGTCTCCTCCTCCTTCCCCTCCTCCTCCTCCTCCTCCTCCTCCTCCTCCTCCTCCTCCTCCTCCTCCTCCTCCTCCAATTTTCTTCCACATTTTCCACCTCATTACTTTTCCTCTCTCCCCTTTATTCTCCCCTCGTTTCCATTTAATTCCCACTTCCCTTCCTTGCGCTCCCTTTTCAAAAATCGATTATCTCTCTCTCTCTCTCTCTCTCTCTCTCTCTCTCTCTCTCTCTCTCTCTCTCTCTCTCTCTCTCTCTCTCTCTCTCTCTCTCTCTCTCTCCTCTCTCTCTCTCTCTCTCTCTCTCTCTCTCTCTCTCTCTCTCTCTCTCCTCTCTCTCTCCCCTCTCTCTCTCTCTCTCTCTCTCTCTCTCTCTTTCACACCCACACCCACACACACACACAAACACACCCACCCACACACACACACACAGTTTACATTTTACCACAACTTATTTTTCTGGAACAGTCAGACGAGGAGAAAAAATTGAATAAAAAACCTAAGAAAATAAGGAGAAGGCGAAGAAGAGGTAGAAGTAGATAGAAAGATAGAAGAAAATAAAGATAGAAGAAAAGAAAGAAAGAAGAAAAGAAAGATAGAAGAAAAGAAAGATAGAAGAAAAGAAAGATAGAAGAAAAGAAAGATAGAAGAAAAGAAAGATAGAAGAAAATAAAGATAGAAGAAAAGAAAGATAGAAGAAAAAAAATATAGAAGAAAAGAAAGAAAGAAGAAAAGAAAGATAGAAGAAAATAAAGATAGAAGAAAATAAAGATAGAAGAAAAGAAAGATAGAAGAATAGAAAGATAGAAGAAAATAAAGATACAAGAAAATAAAGATAGAAGAAAATAAAGATAGAAGAAAAGAAAGATAGAAGAAAAGAAAGATAGAAGAAAAGAAAGATAGAAGAAAATAAAGATAGAAGAAAATAAAGATAGAAGAAAATAAAGAAAGAAGAAAAGAAAGATAGAAGAAAAGAAAGATAGAAGAAAAGAAAGATAAAAGAAAAGAAAGATAGAAGAAAAGAAAGATAGAAGAAAAGAAAGATAGAAGAAAATAAAGATAGAAGAAAAGAAAGATAGAAGAAGAAAAAATATAGAAGAAAAGAAAAAGAAGAAAAGAAAGATAGAAGAAAATAAAGATAGAAGAAAATAAAGATAGAAAAAAAGAAAGATAGAAGAATAGAAAGATAGAAGAATAGAAAGATAGAAGAAAATAAAGATACAAGAAAAGAAAGATAGAAGAAAATAAAGATAGAAGAAAAGAAAGAAAGAAGAATAGAAAGATAAAAGAAAATAAAGATAGAAGAAAAAAAAGATAGAAGAAAAGAAAGATAGAAGAA
The DNA here is from genome assembly GCA_016584305.1 of Chionoecetes opilio. Classification (NCBI taxonomy): domain Eukaryota; kingdom Metazoa; phylum Arthropoda; class Malacostraca; order Decapoda; family Majidae; genus Chionoecetes; species Chionoecetes opilio. The sequence goes on from JACEEZ010005897.1 coordinate 228,922, forward strand.
AAGAAAGATAGAAGAAAAGAAAGATAGAAGAAAATAAAGATAGAAGAAAATAAAGATACAAAAAAATAAAGATAGATGAAAATAAAGAGAGAAGAAAATAAAGATACAAGAAAATAAAGATAGAAGAAAAGAAAGATAGAAGAAAAGAAAGATAGAAGAAAAGAAAGATAGAAGAAAAGAAAGGTAGAAGAAAATAAAGATAGAAGAAAAGAAAGTTAGAAGAAAATAAAGATAGATAGAAGAAAATAAAGATAGAAGAAAATAAAGATGGAAGAAAAGAAAGATAGAAGAAAAGAAAGATAGAAGAAAATAAAGATAGAAGAAAATAAAGATAGAAGAAAAGAATGATGGAAGAAAATAAAGATAGAAGAAAATAAAGATGGAAGAAAATAAAGATGGAAGAAAATAAAGATAGAAGAAAAGAAAGATAGAAGAAAAGAAAGATAGAAGAAAAGAAAGATAGAAGAAAAGAAAGATAGAAGAAAATAAAGATAGAAGAAAATAAAGATAGAAGAAAATAAAGAAAGAAGAAAAGAAAGATAGAAGAAAAGAAAGATAGAAGAAAAGAAAGATAAAAGAAAAGAAAGATAGAAGAAAAGAAAGATAGAAGAAAAGAAAGATAGAAGAAAATAAAGATAGAAGAAAAGAAAGATAGAAGAAGAAAAAATATAGAAGAAAAGAAAGAAAGAAGAAAAGAAAGATAGAAGAAAATAAAGATAGAAGAAAATAAAGATAGAAGAAAAGAAAGATAGAAGAATAGAAAGATAGAAGAAAATAAAGATACAAGAAAATAAAGATAGAAGAAAATAAAGATAGAAGAAAAGAAAGAAAGAAGAATAGAAAGATAGAAGAAAATAAAGATAGAAGAAAAGAAAAATAGAAGAAAAGAAAGATAGAAGAAAAGAAAGATAGAAGAAAAGAAAGATAGAAGAAAAGAAAGATAGAAGAAAATAAAGATGGAAGAAAAATAAAGATAGAAGAAAATAAAGATACAAAAAAATAAAGATAGATGAAAATAAGGAGAGAAGAAAATAAAGATACAAGAAAATAAAGATAGAAGAAAAGAAAGATAGAAGAAAAGAAAGATAGAAGAAAAGAAAGATAGAAGAAAAGAAAGGTAGAAGAAAATAAAGATAGAAGAAAAGAAAGATAGAAGAAAAGAAAGATAGATAGAAGAAAATAAAGATAGAAGAAAATAAAGATGGAAGAAAAGAAAGATAGAAGAAAAGAAAGATAGAAGAAAATAAAGATAGAAGAAAATAAAGATAGAAGAAAAGAATGATGGAAGAAAATAAAGATAGAAGAAAATAAAGATGGAAGAAAATAAAGATGGAAGAAAATAAAGATAGAAGAAAAGAAAGATAGAAGAAAAGAAAGATAGAAGAAAAGAAAGATAGAAGAAAAGAAAGATAGAAGAAAATAAAGATAGAAGAAAATAAAGATAGAAGAAAATAAAGATAGAAGAAAATAAAGATAGAAGAAAATAAAGATAGAAGAAAATAAAGATAGAAGAAAATAAAGATAGAAGAAAATAAAGATAGAAGAACGTAAAGATACAAGAAAATAAAGATAGAAGAAAAGAAAGAAAGAAGAAAATAATGATAGAAGAAAATAAAGATAGAAGAAAATAAAGATAGAAGAAAATATAGATAGAAGAAAAGAAAGATAGAAGAAAAGAAAATAGAAGAAAAGAAAGATAGAAGAAAAGAAAGATAGAAGAAAAAAAAGATAGAAGAAAAAAAAGATAGAAGAAAAGAAAGATAAAATAAAATAAAAATAGAAGAAAATAAAGATAGAAGAAAATAAAGATAGAAGAAAATAAAGATAGAAGAAAAGAAAGAAAGAAGTAGAGATGTGTACGAATGAGCACACAAACTTTAGCAGGAAGAAATAAGGGAGTGAGAAAAAAATGAATGGAGAAATAATGACTACAAGGAAATCATTACCCTAAGGCGGCTTCATTGTATAAATTCAGTAGACGCGCAAAGTATGATGATGTTCGGCAATAAACACAATGTTTTTAGGCGTGTGCGGACACTCCATTATCAAAATAGCAAGGTGTGTTAGGAGACCGTGCAGTGGTAAGTCATAGCAGTGATGTTATACTAGATAAGTGTTTGAGCAGACCTCCACCTTCTTCTTCTTCTTCTTCTTCTTCCTCTTCTTTCTCGCTTTCTCGTCTTCTTCTTTTTATTCTTGTTTGTGTATTTCTCTTCTTTTTTTCTCTTCTTAAATTTTTTTCTCGTATTCTCTTCTTCTTATTTTTTTTCTTCTTCTCCACTTTTTTTTCTCTTTCTTCTTCATCTTCTTCTTTTTCTTCTGCTACTTCTTCATTTTCTTCTACTACTTCTTTTTCTTCTTCTTCTTCTTCTTTTTCTTCTTCTTTTTCTTCTTCTTCTTTTTCTTCTTCTTTTTCTTTTTCTTCTTATTATTATTATTTTTCTTCCACTATTTCTTCTTCGTCTTCTTTTTCTTTTTTCTTTTTCTTTTTCTTTTTCCTATTCTTTTTCTTCTTCTTCATTTTCTTCTACTACTTCTTTTTCTTCTTCTTCTTCTTCTTCTTCTTCTTCTTCTTATTATTATTATTATTATTATTATTATTCTGCTTCTTCTGCTTCTTCTTTTTCTTTTTCTTATTTTTCTTATTTTTCTTATTTTTCTTATTATTATTATTTTTCTTCTACTATTTCTTCTTCGTCTTCTTTTTCTTTTTTCTTTTTCTTTTTCTTTTTCTTTTTATTATTATTATTATTATCATTCTTCTTCTTCTTCTTCTTCTTCTTCTTCTTCTTCTTCATCTTCTTCTTCTTCTTCTTCTTCTTCTTCTTCTTCTTCTTCGTCTTCTTCTTCTTCTTCTTCTTCCTCCTCCAGAACAGAAGTTGGTCCCCTTCCCTCACTCACTGCTTGGAATAATTACGTACTTATCATAGCCATTATATATTTTTTATGAAGCACCATAAATATGCTGCCATATCATGAAGATTTCCCTGGGCTTCTATGTTCAGTGGCAGCAGTAGACTGACATTATCTGTACCTCAATTTGATTTTACATAAGCTGTACAATATGTAATTTTCTATCTGACTTCATTATCTTAACCCTCACACACGTCACAGCTACCCATTTACATGCACAACATCCATGTTTATATCAGGCACTCCCCTTCCATTTTTTTTGTTAATTCCATAAGCTTTCCCCTTTTAACACAAATGGTACTTCATCGTCCAAGAATTAGGTAACACTCATCAAAAACACTATAATCTTAAAGCTTATACTAAACGGTCCACTAAAATGCGCTAGGTTTTGTAGGTAGTCGACCAGCAAACGGTGGCGAGTTTTCTTTATCATATATTTTGCATATCGTGTTTATACAAGTTTTTTCTTCTCTACCCTTGATATGCTCTGTTTATCATGACTTCAATTTATTCATAATATATTGTTCCCTATATCCAGTTTTAGTCCAACAGGAAGTACCATTTTAACTTAGCCCAAGAAAGTCTCTACAAATAAAGAGACTTATAGTAGATTGAGGTTAAGATACTCATCAAAGAATCGATCGAGGCTGCATCACTGCGAGTATTTAAGATGTTTATTTTTCACTTTATGGCACCTTATTCACCTAATTACATTGTTGCTCATGCCCAAACCTCCGAACATTCAAATGACAGGCAACCCATCGATGGAAATTATGCCGCAACTTCCTTTCTGCATTCCTATTTATACTCTCATACTCCTTTTTATTTTCATTACTTATTCTTAACATCAGTTAGTATATTTTTTCTCCATGGCGCTCCATTTAATTTGGCCTCCTATGGTAAACGTAGATTATGACCGTCAAGTTTGTATGACTAAAAACTGTTTTGTAAACAAATATTCTTGTTTACAGTTGCACCATATTATAGATAAACAGATTATATTCATTTATAATTGTATGGCTGCAAATATTAAAGCATCTAATGGTACTCTACAGATTTTAGAATACACACTATACGTAAATCCAGCTTTATTGCTAGGAAACTATGGTAAAATGACTTGACTTTTCCTGTATCTTACAATATATACATATATATATGTGTGTGTGTGTGTGTGTGTGTGTGTGTGTGTGTGTGTGTGTGTGTGTGTGTGTGTGTGTGTGTGTGTGTGTGTGTGTGTGTGTGTGTGTCTGTGTCTGTGTCTGTGTCTGTGTGTGTGTGTGTGTGTGACTTACCTACATCAATATCTAGAAAGTACAATCGACTCGTCTATTTTTCATTTTATTCTTACTCAGAATTTGTCGGTAAAGGCAAAGGATTTTTTGTGGTCACACAATTACATGTTTTACTGATTCTTAGATTCTTTTTTCTAAGATATGGCGATGGATTATAGTATTTATCTCATCTTAGCCTTGGTTTGTGGTTACCGGCCAAGTTCAGCATTCGAGGTGTGGTCCACAGACAGTCAGTCTCTCACAGGTTGAGGCAGTTCAAGATTTTTTTTTGACTTAAACAATACTTATGCTCTTGCTGCTCCCGTTGACCCTGCCACCTTTCTCTCCTCATCACCCTCCTTCTCCTCCTCCTCTTCCTGATCATCTTCATTCTTTGTAAACTCATATCAGATTTTTGGTGTTTTTGAACGATAACGTACCAATACAACCCCGAACAGGTGTTTATTTTTTTCCAGTGTCGACTTTTTACTTGAAGATGACAGTTTAAAGGGAAGGGAAGAGCATTCATTTCATCCGAACGGCTTATTCGCTAAAATGTTATGTTGCTTATAAATACTACATGCAGGAAGGAATACGGAAACACTAAAGTAAAGCCCTGGATTTCAGAGGTGGCTGTAAGGATAGCTTATTGGCCTTGCTTCATCACATTCAGTGTTTCAGGAGGCCTTTTGAGGGTGTTAGGGGGGGGGGGGAGACGCAGCCATATGGGGGGCCGCTGGACGCTCGGTTATTCCACAAGGGCCAGACAGGGCACGCGTCGTCGCCAACCGTCCCTCGTCTGGGTACTAATCGCCCCTCACACCTGACTCGTGTCTGGAGCTCAGGTGTGTCGTTAGTATTCTCGGGGACTAGGTGGCAGGTGGTCTCCTTGTGGGCCACCGAAAGCAAATTGGGTTATTGTTAAATCGATCGTTTCTCGGAATGTCGAATACCAAAGCGGCGGCGTTGACTCAGTGGCAAACGAGCATGACGCCGGCCAACCATGAAAGTCGTCCCGCCATATCATCCTACATGCTAAACCCTTCACTCGTATCTATGTCATTCGGGCAGGTTTTCCTTCGCATGTGACCAAAAAGGGAAATAAGTAAACCCACCATAAGCTTGATTTATTGGTATAATAAACGATGCCAGAATGTGCGTTACGTGTTTTCTGTGGTGGGTCGGTACTGAAGGCCTTGAGAAATGTGAAATGAACAGCTTTTTACGGTAAACAAAGTATGCTGATTGTGTGTCCAAGGTTCATGTTCCCGTTTTGATTCATTTCAAGCTCGGCAATGAATGTCTGATAACCATGGATGAAGCCCAAGACATGCGTCGTAAACAGTCCGCAGACGATGATACTCCGAGGAAACAATGACATGCCGGGTGATAAAAGGCTTTGTTTAGCACTCCCTCCCTCCCTATCCACGCTTCGTCGGGGCACCACAAGCACCAGATTCAGGACTCGCGGCCCCTGGGAGACCTCAGCACTCGGTATGCTACTCGTGATAAACAGTAATGAGGCAGTTACACCGGTAATCTACAGCGTACAGGTCGGCTAGCGTGCAGTTTGCTTTTTGCGATGTGGTTTATGTCTTGGATAATTTGCAGTACCGCGCCCTGCCCCCACCCCCTCCCTGCCTTCATGGCCGCCCCGGGGAGCAGCAAAAAGGAAACAGATCCCCACAGGTATGCTGAGGAGGCAATTGAAGTTCAAATAATAGGTTTTATGAAGCGAGCGAGGTCTGCCCGATCACTATGGGTTTAAGAATCCTGCTGGCATAAAGTGATACACGCGGTCAGTTGGATGGGGGAAGTCATGCAAATCAAACCAGAAACAAACTAGTTTTTCATATATAAGCATTGCAATTTAGCCTCAAAATTGCAATATTCGTTACTCTTCAAAAATAAATACATTTGAACTCTCCAATAAATGTAAGTGCTGCCTGACATATGATCCATGGGTATTAAATTCAGGTTGGGAATTTTGAAGTCAATAACTGAAGACATATGTGTAACCTGATTTAGTTCTTATGTTATGATTCACACCACCCCCGCGTAATCGAGTCCTTGGGTAACCAGGCGTGAAATCATCAGAGGGAGGATCTAGAGGGGCGGATCCTGACGTCCTCTTGAGGGTTCAGTACTAATGAATAAAATGATGTGTAGGTGGACGAGAAAGGTGTGAGTAGGAAGCACTTAACCTTGAATGGTATGAAAAAGTTCTGGGATGTTCTTGTTTTGCAGGACTTGGTGAAAATTGGTGGTTTTGTTTTTGCCAGAGATGAAATTTGAGGAAAAGTAATGTTACAAGCATAAGTATTGGTTTGTTTGAGTTGTGTGTGTGTGTGTGTGTGTGTGTGTGTGTGTGTGTGAGTGAGTAGTGAGTGAGTGATGTGAGTGAGTGAGTGAGTGAGTGAGTAGTGATGAGTGAGTGAGTGAGTGAGTGAGTGAGTGATGAGTGAGTGAGTGAGTGAGTGAGTGAGTGAGTGAGTGAGAGAGTGAGGAGTGAGGAGTGAGAGAGAGAGAGAGAGAGAGAGAGAGAGGAGAGAGAGAGAGAGAGAGAGGAGAGAGAGAGAGAGAGAGAGAGAGAGAGAGAGAGAGAGAGAACAAATAAAGAGAGAGAGGAAGAGAGAGAGTTTGGAGCAAATTTTTTGTATGTGATGAATTGAAATCTGCTTGTGATAGTTTTGAAAATCTCTTTTGTGTAAAATTACTATCTTATAATTATATAGGTGAGAAAAGAAAAATTATAAACATGGCATTATTGTAGTGGTAAAAAGTTTGCAGTATTAACGATAAGATGCTGTGAGCGAGAAGTTTCTTAAAGACAGCATAAATATCTGATCAAAGACTGTAAATCCTCAGCGGTACATTGAAACAACCATGAAAACTATTAGTGAAAAGGAAAAGATAATATGCGTTTAAAACATATATTTCTCTAGAGGTTTTTGCATCTACAGGATAAGTCGCTGTAATTTATCGATAACAACTTTTGAGTAGTGTTGATTTTAATGGTTAAACACTGTGGTTCTTCAGTATTTATCCTCAGCTATAAGGTAATTGGGATGTTTGAGATCTATGAAAGACCCTGTGATATATATGTGCGTGTGTGAGTATGTGTGTGTGTGTGTATATGTGTGTGTGTGTGTGTGTGTGTGTGTGTGTGTGTGTGTGTGTGGTGTGTGTTATTCACTTATGTTTCACCATGTGCTGGAAAAAAATGTGATTAACAAAACACATAAAGATAGCGAATATCTACATTTCTTATATATTTCTCTATTCACGGAACCAGTCAAAGCACAAGATTAATCAGTTTTAGTACTTCCCTTGTAGACAATCTTTCCTAATTCCCATTTCATGTACCCTCACTGCCCACTCTCGTTTTATTTCTTCTTATCCTCCTTTAAGTACTGGGCAATGTTCACAGGGTCCCGCCAAATGTCTTCAGGTCGCCTTCATCATTCTTGTGCGGTTGTTTCTCTTGGGGCTCCTTAAATTCATTTACCCGTTGGAAAATTAAAATACAGTAAAATGGACGTAAATGTAAATAAGTATTTGCTGATTCCGGACCAGAAAGAGAAGATTAGAGTTAGTAGCATCCGGAGACAGAGAGGTCAGAGAGACAGTAGAGTCTACCTCAGACGCACGCTCGAGTTGAGATATGACCGCTGCCCCTCTAAGCAACCGGGTAATGGAGAGGGACCGAAAGAGCCCTCAGGTACGCACTAGACGAAGAGCCTACATAGATTCCCAGGGCCCCCATAGACGCCAGACAAGAGAGACGCTTGAATGAATATGAATGGACGGAAGACGATAATAGAGAGTATGGGGAGGGACGAGAGAGAGAGAGAGAGAGAGAGAGAGAGAGAGAGAGAGAGAGAGAGAGAGAGAGAGAGAGAGAGAGAGAGAGAGAGAGAGAGAGAGAGAGAGAGAGAGCGAGAGAGAGAGAGAGAGGAGAGACATAAGAGAGAGTAGAGATAGACTTGAACGAATCACTTATTGATGATGGTCAAATGCAGCTTGGATGTGTTTGTTGTTGTTGTTGGCCGCGTCACCACCAATCACACGACAAGCTTTATGGATGCACCTTTGATTTACGACGCGTTGTATCCTGGCATCCAGTCATAGATATACTTTATTTTAACTATATATTATACTTCACCCAGAATCCAATTAGAGATAAAACATGTTAGCTAAGGACTAGCTGGAAATAATGATGAGTAATTAGGCAGTTTCTTGACCACCATTAGTTCACGGATATTTATTTTTGCGCCTGACACTGCACTAATAGCCACTTGGGATATAGTAACCAAAAGCGATTTCCCTATGTTTTCACTCTTTTACTACTGCTTTTTGTTTCTTCTTTTTATTTTACGTTTGAACCTATAGCGCTTGTAGAGTATTATCATTATTATTATTTAGATATTTATTTATATAATTTATATATTAAGGCTTGATACTGAACGCTTACTGCTTTACTTTTAAGTCAGTTTGATGCATTAATACCTGCTGACTACGTACAAGTAATTATCCAAGATGCATAATTGATTACAAATTCTTCTTCTATTACTTATGTCACTTACTCACAGGGGGTGTTAGGAAGGTGGTAATTGGTTTATCTTGCAAACAAACACCGTGATGTTGTTACAACGGAAAGTGACAATGATTTGTGTTCCGGTATAGAGACGAAGCTACAATATATTCTCAAAGGGGAATATATTGTAGGGAAAGGATCACTGTTGGGCAAAAGTATGAAGTGGTAGAATTACTACTATTATTATTTTCATTATTATAAGTATTGTTACTAGAAATATTGTTGCTGCTGGTCTTATGTATTTTATGTTTATTTAGTCCAGTATCCTTTTTTGACTTGAAGATGACAATTTAAAGGGAGGGGAAGGGAAGAGTTCTCATCACAACGGCTTAGTCGCTAGAATTTAATATTGCTTATACTACATACATGCAGGAAGGAATACGGAAACACTAAAATACAGCCCTGTGTTTCAGAAGGGACTGCAAGGCTAGCTTATTGGCCTTGCTTCTTGACAAACTAATATATATTTAATTTGCACTCCCTTACTTGTCATGTGGATGTGTATGTCATTATCATTTTTATCCTTCATATTATAATAGTAACAATAATAGTGATAATGATAAAATAATAGTAATAATAATAATGATAATAATAATAGTAATAATAATAATGATAATAATAATAGTAATAATAATAATGATAATAATAATGAATTACCATCGCAGTCTCAAAGCCCGTTATAACGGAGAGCACCATCACCCCCCCCTCTCTCTCTCTCTCTCTCTCTCTCTCTCTCTCTCTCTCTCTCTCTCTCTCTCTGCCCGTCAGGGTGGCAAGGTTGGTAGAGACGTGAGATCGCAATGTGCAGCGTCCCTGTGCATTCGGTCAGCGGTTCGAGTCCGCCTAGTTCTTGCTGACGTGGCGGCACTTTGTATAGTCAATAACCTTGTAGTTGGTACTTGCAAAGTGTCTTGATAGGATGAAAATCTTATCTTATCTTATCTCTCTCTCTCTCTCTCTCTCTCTCTCTCTCTCTCTCTCTCTCTCTCTCTCTCTCTCTCTCTCTCTCTCTCTCTCTCTCTCTCTCTCTCTCTCTCTCTCTCTCTCTCTCTCTCTCTCTCTCTCTCCTACACTCAGCGAACCAGTTTTTGGGTAAGAATTTCACCACTCGAAGTTCAACCATCATCGTAAACATGGAAGACAGACCACATATATTGAGAGCCACGCGGGAAACCCATGACGGGATGTCCATTATAACATTTTACGTTACGCTGATGGATTTAAACCCCTCGACCCTCATGCACGCCTCAGAATTTTCGAATAACTTTTTCAAACTTTCCTCTTCGAATTTGCCGTGGGAGAACTCGAGGCTTCACACTCGGACGGACTCGAACCCTGAACCCCCACCCGAATCTCGTCAGAAAACATCTTGTGCGGGTCTTGCATGGTCTCGCTGGTCTCTCACACCCTCATTTGTCGAGATTTTTATTACTCAAGGCCTGAAGAGTGAGATAAATAGATATATAGATAGATAGATAGAGAGAGAGAGAGAGAGAGAGAGAGAGAGAGAGAGAGAGAGAGAGAGAGAGAGAGAGAGAGAGAGAGAGAGAGAGAGAGAGAGAGAGAGAGAGAGAGAGAGAGAGAGAGAGAGAGAGAGAGAGAGAGAGAGAGAGAGGTAAATATGAAGAAAATAAAATTGCAATGCACCATACGTATTTAAGACATACACTGCGGACCATTAACGTTTTTCCTTCGGTCTTAGGCAATTTCCTTTCTCACTTCGTCTTCCCTCACACCCATGACGATTTATATATGTACATCTCAGTAGGTATTAATGCCTCAAACTGACTTGAGAGCAAAGCAGCAAGCGTTCAGTATCAAGAAGGAGTAAAAGGAGGAAAGTATAGGAAAATCGTGTTTTTCTTTATTACATCCCAAGTGTGACACAGTGGCTATTAGTGATAATAATATTTAATAATAATAATATATTATTTTCAAGTGGGTCAAAGCAAAGGATCGTTGTGTTTATAATCATGTCTTTCTCAATTGCCATCTGGGTCACCGTCATCTAGGTGTATTTTGAAAGGGACATGATTTTCTTCAATGTTCAGAGTCCGATATATTTTTTTTTTTTTTTTTTTTTTTTTTTTTCATCACAAGCGACTGGCCAAGGGCACAACAAAAAGAGGTAACACAAAGCCCGCTTAGTTGCCAGTCCCTACAAAGAAGACAGTAAGAGAATAAAAATAGGGGGGTGGGCCAATTTAGTTCGGGAGGTGTCTTGTCACTCTTCTCTTGAAAAGATTTAAGTCATAGGAAGGTGGAAAAATAGAAACAGGAAGAGAGTTCCAGAGTTTACCAGTGAAAGGGATGAAAGAGTAAAGATACTGATTAACTTTTGCATTAGGAAGATGGACAGAATAGGGATGAGAATGAGTAGAAAGTCTTGTGCAGCGAAGCCGCGGGAGGGGGGGAGGCATGCAGTTAGCAGGTTCAGAAGAGCAGTGATCATGAAAATAACGGTAGAAGATAGCAAGAGAAGCAACATTGCGGCGGTGATTTAAAGATTGAAGACAGTCAGTCATACGTTTGGCATAATTGATTTGTTTGTTTACTTGCCCTACCCTGGTGTGTGCCGGTACTGCTATGAGCTGTGTTTAAATAAGTCCAGGCATTAGTTGAATTTATTCAAGTTAAAAGAAAAGAAATCATGGAGCATAGCGGAAAGAAAGAGAGAGAGAGAGAGAGAGAGAGAGAGAGAGAGAGAGAGAGAGAGAGAGAGAGAGAGAGAGAGAGAGAGAGAGAGAGAGAGAGAGAGAGAGAGAGAGAGAGAGAGAGAGAGAGAGAGAGAGATTTTTTCCTACTTACTCAATCTTTTTCTTTTTTCGTGTTCGACGCTGCTGTAAAACTTGTCTCAATACTGTTTTTTTCAGCTTTTTTTCTACCCGTAACTTTGTCGCGCGCGCGCACACACACACACACACACACACGCACGCACGCACGCACGCACGCACGCACGCACGCACGCACGCACGCACGCACGCACGCACGCACGCACGCACGCACGCACGCACGCACGCACGCCACGCACGCACGCACGCACGCACGCACGCACGCACGCACGCACGCACGCACGCACGCACGCACGCACGCACGCACGCACGCACGCACGCACGCACGCACGCACGCACGCACGCACGCACGCACGCACGCACGCACGCACGCACGCACGCACGCACGCACGCACGCACGCACGCACGCACGCACGCACGCACGCACGCACGCACGCACGCACACGCAACCAACCATACTACGTTGAATGCACCGCTTCTCGTCCGATCAGCGAAGTTAAGCAACGTTGGGTCTGGTTAGTACTTGGATGGGTGACCGCCTGGGAACACCAGATGTTGTTGGCATTCCACTTTAGGGGTACTCCGTAGTGTAGTGGTTAGCACGCTCGGTTCACAACCGAGAAGTCCCGGGTTCGATCCCCGGGCGGAGCGGAAGCATATGGGCTGTTTCCTTAAAACCCCAGCCCCTGTCCACCCAGCAGTAAATGGGTACCGGGTGTTAGCCGGGGGTTTGTGACCCCCCTCCCGGGGTGGTGGCTTCGGTCTACACTAACCACTAAGGATGAATGATAAAAATGTTGATATGGAGACGGGGCCATACGAGCGTTGCTCTGGCCCTGTAAAATACAACTAGATGAATACAACTAGATGAATACACGTGCTGTATGACCGTCATGTCCAGTATGTACGAACTTGGTTGTGTACATTCACCACGAAAGTAGTAAACAGCACAAGAAACATGTATGTAAACAAGACTTACATTTCTTATGTTTACTCCTTAACTACTCAAACATTGCCATCGTCGAATTGAACACATTTATTTTTCCAGTGACTCTAGTGTATTAGTTCAGTGGTAAACAATCTTAATTAAATAAACTAAAATAGGAACATTTTGGGACTTAAGACATATCGTTGCACTGTTCTGCTGATGGAGGTAATGGAATAAGATTAACTATGGTAATGATAACAATGAAAATGATGCTAAAAGTAATGAGAATAATAATATTTATAGTAATAATAATAAAATAATAAAAATTATAATAAAAAAAAATACTCTGTTACAAAGAGGTCGATAAATTATGTAGCTTCGTGCATCTTCAGACCAAGGGACCAGAATGACTCTTAGTGAATAACTGAATAGAGCAAAAAACAAAAAACAGCTATTTAGTATATAATAAAACCTTGATGATTATAGGGTTAACCGACCGTTTAGTGTAAAAGAGTATCAGACTAGATAAAAACTAATCTGTAATTCGTGTCATGTACTGCTTATTCTGTCTTCTTATGGGACTTTTTTCTCCGGGATATCAGCATGCAAAGTGGTGTCGTGTGAGCGCCAAATCATGAAACCAAAAGCTGCTCTTGTTTCACAGCTGGAGATTTTAAGGCGGGGCGCAGGGCGGTGCAGGTGGCTGAGAGACGCCTTGAGGGAGGAATTTGATAACGAACCCAAAACATAGAAATATAGAAAGATAATGAGCAAGAAGACATGAGAGAAGAAGGGTAAAAGAGGAAGGGAAAGTACGCTTCGTTTTTTATATAAAATATTCCGTGAGGGAGGAAAGACTTTGATAACAAGCAAAAAAACAATAGAGAAAGGGAGCCAAGAGCGAAGATAGGTAAAGGTGGAGGGGAAAGTACGCTTCGTTTTCGATGTTAATTGTGCCGTGAGGGAGGAAGGACTTTGATAACGAGCAAAAAAAAAATTTGAGAAAGATGGAAGCAAGAGCGAAGAAACGAAAAGGAGGAGGGGAAAATACGCTTCGTTTTCGATGTCAATTGTGCCGTGAGGAGGAAGGACTTTGATAACGAGCAAAAAAATAGAGAAAGATGGAAGCAAGAGCAAAGAAAGGTAAGGGAGGAAGGAAGGAAAGGAGGATTGTTTCTTCGTTTTTGGTGTGAAATGTGAAAAGGAGACATGAAAGCCACATAAACAGAGGAAAATGACGCCATACAAAGGGATACCAAGGAATACAAAGAAGAACAGACAGCAACACCCCTACTGAACCAAACTCGGCTGCCTGTGTGACTACTTTCTACCACTACAGTTTATACGTATTAGCGGTAAAAGAATAGCAAAGTTGAAGGCCACAGAGATTTAGTAGGTTAAGAACGACAAACATCCTGTGAAATTGTAAAGAAAGGATGAAGATAAGGATATATACAGACAATACGTGAGATGGTGTAGAAAAGTAGGACAGGCAAGGTACACGAAGGAGATAGAAGAGGTAGAAGAGGTTGAAGGTATGATTACTAACCACCGACCACTGCATGATGGATTTTTAAACAGGTACTTGTCATTAATAGCGGCCTTTAAAGTGCAAATTATTATCATTAACGCGGTTCACGAGGCACCATCTCCTATTTTGGTACTTAATTACCCTTGGCGTGTGACTTAAGATTGATTGATGATTCTATTAATGACTTTATAATGCATGTGTTCGTTAATTGTATGAGTTGAATCACTTCACTCCTATATTTATGACCCTGATTGTATTGTCCTACATAAACAGTTATTGATAAGAACAAAATACATAGTTTAGTTAATAAGCTTGAGGTGCATTACTGATTATTATGGACTTAACATAATTTCTCCATTATTTCCGCTCACCGCACCATTTCATATATTTTCACCGTGATTTTATACTTCCCCATTATTACTTTATGCTTAAACTTCTCGCCGAGGATCAGATATCACGCCGCAATCCACTCTTGAAATTCACATATGCGTTATGTATTCTCTATCCTCATTCTCACTTTGTCAATGACTTGTAAAATTATGCATGCAAATATATCCGAATCCATTCAGCCTTGTAATTCTACGTATTTATAAAATAGTACACGTTCAGATCGAGTCGGGGCGGGCGGCGAGGGTACATCACTCACCCGCCGCCGCCCTCCCGCCCCTACCTGGCATACAGCACTGAAGGGAAGAACCTGTTTCTGTCCTTCACTATTCTGAATATTAACGACGCTGGAACATGCTACCTGGGCGACGATTAGAACAGGTCCGCGGCATGGCTGGCTGGGGTAAGGCTCTGGCCAGGCGCGGGTGGAGACTGGCAGACTGGTGGGCGGATTTCTGTGAAGCTTGGGTGGATTTCTGCAGGGTTTGGGTAGATTTCTGCAGGATTTGGGTGGATTTCTGCAGGGCTTGGGTGGATTTCTGTGAGGCTTGGGTGGATTTCTGCAGTGTTTGGGTGGATTTCTGCAGGATTTGGGTGGATTTCTGCAGGGTTTGGGTGGATTTCTGCAGGGTTTGGTTGGATTTCTGTAGGGTTTGGTTGGATTTCTGCAGGGTTTGGGTGGATTTCTGCAGGGCTTGGGTGGATTTCTGCAGGGTTTGGGTGGATTTCTGCAGGGTTTGGGTGGATTTCTGCAGGGTTTGGGTGGATTTCTGCAGGGTTTGGGTGGATTTCTGCAGGGTTTGGGTGGATTTCTGCAGGGCTTGGTGGATTTCTGCAGGGCTTGGGTGGATTTCTGCAGGGCTTGGGTGGATTTCTGCAGAGTTTGGTTGGATTTCTGCAGGGTTGGGTGGATTTCTGCAGGGTTTGGGTGGATTTCTGCAGGGTTTGGGTGGATTTCTGCAGGGTTTGGGTGGATTTCTGCAGGGTTTGGGTGGATTTCTGCAGGGCTTGGGTGGATTTCTGCAGGGTTTGGGTGGATTTCTGCAGGGCTTGGGTGGATTTCTGCAGGGCTTGGGTGGATTTCTGCAGGGCTTGGGTGGATTTCTGCAGGGCTTGGGTGGATTTCTGCAGGGCTTGGTGGATTTCTGGCAGGGCTTGGGTGGATTTCTGCAGGGCTTGGCTGATTTCTGCAGGGCTTGGGTGGATTTCTGCAGGGCTTGGGTGGATTTCTGCAGGGCTTGGGTGGATTTCTGCAGGGCTTGGGTGGATTTCTGCAGGGCTTGGGTGGATTTCTGCAGGGCTAGGGTGGATTTCTGCAGGGCTTGGGTGGATTTCTGCAGGGCTAGGGTGGATTTCTGCAGGGCTTGGGTGGATTTCAGCAGGGTTTGGGTGGATTTCTACAGGGCTTGGGTGGATTTCTGCAGGGCTTGGGTGGATTTCTGCAGGGGTTAGGCGGATTTCTGTGAGGCTTGGGTGGATTTCTGCAGGGCTTGGGTGGATTTCTGCAGGGCTTGGGTGGATTTCTGCAGGGTTTGGGTGGATTTCTACAGGGCTTGGGTGGATTTCTGCAGGGCTTTGGGTGGATTTCTGCAGGGTTAGGCGGATTCTGTGAGGCTTGGGTGGATTTCTGCAGGGTTTGGGTGGATTTCTGCAGGGCTTGGGTGGATTTCTGCAGGGTTTGGGTGGATTTCTGCAGGGTTTGGGTGGATTTCTGTGAGGCTTGGTTGGATTTCTGCAGGGTTTGGGCGGATTTCTGTGAGGCTTGGGTGGATTTCTGCAGGGCTTGGGTGGATTTCTGCAGGGGTTGGGTGGATTTCTGCAGGGTTGGGCGGAGGTTTCTGTAGGGGTTGGGTGGATTTCTGCAGGGGTTGGGCGGAGGTTTCTGTAGGTTGAAGTAGAATACAGCCATAGAACTAGACTTTAGCGAGGTAGTGGAAGGGTATAGGGAAGGGACCATGGTAAGAGACGGACAGAGGCTAAGGCATCGATGTGAGCTCGTGATCTAAATAGAAACACGGCATAGTAGAGATGTAAGACTTTGTGAGTATGATATAGAAAAGTGTATGAATGGAAAGAACAAAGGCAAAATGAATCTAGACTACACTGACCTAGAAGCAGAACGGTGCGGTGCAAAAGGGAAGTGGTGGGGAGGTATGCTGCTCTACCTGTTAAAAAGAAAAAATATTGTATCTTGGAGGAGGAGAGATCCCAAACGTCAGGTAGCATAAATGGTTCTATTGGCAGGAAGAATCACCCCATTAATGCAGACAGACACTTCCCAAATATTGAATCAAAATATAAGGATAGACTGGCTTGGGTCCGGACCACTTATAACACACACACACACACACACACACACACACACACACACACACACACACACACACGTACAAACGCACAAACGCACACACACACACACACACACACACACACACCACACACACACACACACACACACACACACACACACACACACACACACACACACACACACACACACACACACACACACACACACACACACACTTATAAAACTGAGCTGTACACGAACTCTCCATCTCCTAAACCACTCCACTATTTCTGTGGTCTTGCATCATCAGTTTAGTAGATTAATCATATACACACAGGCAAGAAATACACAAGACGTTTATGAAGCCTTCAAAAGCTACACTTCACTTTGAGATATAAAAGAAATTACGGCAAATTTCTTTTATAAATTTGGGATATGTGTATATTTTTCTGTGTGTGTGTGTGTGTGTGTGTGTGTGTGTGTGTGTGTGTGTGTGTGTGTGTGTGTGTGTGTGTGTGTTGTGTGTGATGTGGTATGTGTGGTGTGTGAGTGTGAGTGTGAGGTGAGTGTAGTGTGTGTGTTGTGTGTGTGTGTGTGTGTGTGTGTGTGCGTGTGTGTGTGTGTGTGGCTAGGGTTGAATTATCGCGGTACAGACAAGGCAGCAACGTGTGTCGGCAGTGTGTTTATCATCCATCTCTCAACACGTCAGAATGTGAACAACAAACACTGACCTCCCGTTTCTTGCTTTATATGCTGTGGGTTTTGATGCGAGAACAAATTACTGTTTTCTTATCACTTCATATTTTTTAGGGGGTAGGTATATAAATGTAATGGAATGAGAGAGCGAGAGAGAGAGAGAGAGAGAGAGAGAGAGAGAGAGAGAGAGAGAGAGAGAGAGAGAGAGAGAGAGAGAGAGAGAGAGAGAGAGAGAGAGAGAGAGAGAGAGAGAGAGAGAGAGAGAGAGAGACGTACAGAGAAAGAGACATAGAGAAGGAGACAGAGAAAGAGAGACAGAAAGAGAGAGAGAGACAGACAGAGAGAGACAAAGAAAGAGACACAGAGAGATAGAGAGAGTGTGTGAGTATGTGTTTGCCTGCCTGTGTGTGTGTGTGTGTGTGTGTGTGTGTGCGTGTGTGTGTGTGTGTGTGTGTGTGCGTGTGTGTGTGTGCGTGTGTGTGTGTGTGTGTGTGTATCCGGTTAGTGGGTGTGAGCGTTGCGTGTCGGTCCAACATTGGCACCTTCTCTAAGCGCCCAGACAGTGATGGACGAGGCCGCTGCCCTACACATGATCTATGGCCTCGACGGACTGTGCTTGACAGGAGATTTACGCGCCTGCTCCTCGATGACCCCCGTTGATTGGAAGGGAGACCATGCCTGTCATATCCATTTAATACCTCGATTATTTACAGTGTGGGGAATAAAGGTGTCTAGGTGATGCGTTAGGTAAGGTTAGGTAAGGTTAGGTTTGGTTAGGTTAGGTTATTTACAGTCCGGAGAAAGAGGTGTCTAGGCTATGCGTTAGGGAAGGTTAGATTAGGTTAGGTTAGATTAGGTTAGGTTAGGTTATTGACAGTGTGGGGAATAACGGTTTCTAGATGATGTGTTAGAGAAGGTTAGGTTAGGTTAGGTTAGGTTATTTACAGTGTGGGGAATAACGGTGTCTAAGTGATGTGTTAGGTCAGGTTAGGTTAGGTTAGGTTAGGTTAGGCTAGGTTAGGTTAGGTTATTTACAGTGTGGAGAATAAAGGTGTCTAGATGCTACGTTAGAGAAGGTGGTGGCAGATGAGTGAGGCTGAGGTGGAGTTTTTTTTTATACATGTCAGACACGTGATTAAGAAACAAGATTTCCTGTTTTTTATGCTGCTTCGCCTTTCTTGTTTTGGGAAAGTTGCGTGTCTGTGTTAGCTTGTAATTCTTATCTTGCATATTTTATTGTTATCATAATCTCAATCATCTGTTTTCATAGCAAAGAGAAAGATGAAGTTTTGTTATACGCCAGAATTATAAGAATATATATCTTAGTTAATCATATATTTTAGTTGAAGCCTTGAATATATAAGAACATAAGAACATAAGAAAGTAAGGAAGCTACAAGAGGCCGTGAGACCTACACGAGGTAGTTCCTGTAATCCATCTATATTCCTGATATATCCATCTTCATTTTACCTAGATTTTTTTACGATGATTAGTTGAGAATAACAATTGTGTGGATAGAAACATGGCTTAGACAGAACAGAGTTAAGGGCAAAAGTATGTAAAGCAAGGGTATGTAAGGGCAAAAGTATGTAAGGGCAAGGGTATGTAAGGGCAAGGGTATGTAAGGGCAAGGGTATGTAAGGGCAAGGGTATGTAAGGGCAAAAGTATGTAAGGGCAAGGGTGTGTAAGGGCAAAAGTATGTAAAAAAAAGTGTGTATAAGGGTAAAAGAGTATGGCAAAGAGAATGATGAAATTTTGGTACATCCTGGAATTCTTTACGGTGATTAGTAGAGTAAAAAATGAGTGCACAAAAAACAGGGCTTAGACAGAACAGTAAAGGAATCCAAATGCTGCTTACATTCTATAATCTGGAGTGTGTGTGTGTGTGTGTGTGTGTGTGTGTGTGTATGTGTGTGTGTGTGTGTGTGTGTGTGTGTGTGTGTGTGTGTGTGTGTGTGTGTGTGTGTGTGTGTGTGTGTGTGTGTGTGTGTGTGTGTGCGTGCGTGTATGCCCTATAATCTGGAGTCTGTGTGTGTGTGTGTGTTGTGTGTGTGTGTGTGTGTGTGTGTGTGTGTGGTGTGTGTGTGTGTGTGTGTGTGTGTGTGTGTGTGTGTGTGTGTGTGTGGCGCGTGTGCGTGCCCTATAATCTGGAGTCTGTGTGTGTGTGTGTGTGTGTGTGTGTGTGTGTGTGTGTGTATGTGTATGTGTATGTGTATGTGTATGTGTGTGTCTGTGTCTGTGTCTGTGTCTGTGTCTGTGTGTGTATGTGTCTGTGTTTGTGTGTGTGTGTGTGTGTGTGCGTGCGTGCCCTATAATCTGGAGTCTGTGTTGCCCCAATATGTGTACAAGACGAATAAATTCAGGATCACGTTAAGTGTGCCAGTTTTTCCTCGCGTCTTGAAGTTAATGACGAGCGGAACTAAAAGTTTAAAACGCAAATACCACAATGAATGTCCAACCAATGGCAGAAAATTGGGTTACTGTGGCAGATGATTATTTCCTAAACCGCAAATCCTATAAAGTGTGCTCTTGAGAGTAAAGAACGCGAGGGCCTCCACTAAATACAATGGTAACATAAAAAAATGAACGCACATTACGAGCGCCAAACACGATTACTAAACGATTTGCTTTTTGAGTTGTAGCAATATTTTTAAACAACTTCACATTATCATCTGTTTAAGATTACGATTCAAAGCTAGAGATTAAGAGGAGTTCCTAGTGCAGTTATTCCTTTATAGTGCATGGTTGACCTCTTTCTCCTCTTTTATTCCTATGTATTCCTATGTATTCAAGTGTATTCCTGTGTATTCCCTTCCTGTATGCCTTTTACGATTTTTATTACGATTCAAAGCGAGAAATTTGGAGAAGTTTCTATAAAAAGGAGTGCATTATAGTGCGTTGATGCCATTGCCTTTGTAGTGAAGGGTTGACCTCTTTCTCCCTTTCCCTTCCTTTTCCTTCCTTTCCCTCCCTTCTTTTATGACCCCTCGCCTCTAAAACACCTTCCTAACTCACTCTCTCCCTCCCTCTCTCTACCTTTCTCTAATACCAGCCATCGAACACGCAATATATACCCTCAGATTCATAAATTATCGTCAAACTAATTGTATGCAAATCAGACATGAATTTCTTATATCCTCGTAGAAAAATTAAAGGAATCTAGACGCAGCACTATTACTTGGTGTCTCTTAGTGCCATATCCTATTATGCTCTCCCTTTCATCGCTGCCCATACAGTGATTCTCATTTTAGATAATGATTGTGCTAATTGGTGCCGCGTTTTATCAGATGTTGCGGCATCGGCATGATTGTCGCCACACATTACCTATGCTGTACATGGGCATAGAGATAGAGATAGAGAGAGAGAGAGAGAGAGAGAGAGAGAGAGAGAAGAGATAGAGGAGAGAGAGAGAGAGAGAGAGCGAGCAGGAGCGAGAGAGAGAGAGAGAGAGAGAGAGAGAGAGAGAGAGAGAGAGAGAGAGAGAGAGAGAGAGAGAGAGAGAGAGAGAGAGAGAGAGAGAGAGAGAGAGAGAGAGAGAGAGAGAGAGAGAGAGAGAGAGAGAGAGAGAGAGAGAGAGAGAGAGAGAGAGAGAGAGAGAGAGAGAGAGATTTGATCGCAATGTTTAAGGAGGTATAGGATTTGAATGTGTGGATTAAGGAGATCTTCTGAATAGTTGAAGGAAAGGGGAGAGGACGTGAATACTAAGTAAGATATGAGTATAATAAAGCAGTGTGAGGTAGTTCATTTTCGTAAGTAGAAGCATCGCCTTAAAATGTTTTGGAGACGGACGTTATGCGAGTAAAAAAAATAGTCCAGGAATTTAGAATCAGACTATACGAGTGAATAACATGGATAGAAGTAGAGTAGGTGACAGTGCAACATGAACTTACTGTAAATAGTATACGCTACAAGTTGATATGTATAGCCAGTCACACTCATACATGCACAGGCACACACACACGCGCGCACACACACACACACACACACACACACACACACACACACACACACACACACACACACACACACACACACACACACACACACACACACACACACACACACACACACACACACACACACACACACACACACACACACACACACACACACACACCACCACACAACACACACACACACACACACACACACACACACACACACACACTTATCCCCTGCAAGGTACAGATAGGAGAGTGGATGGCAGGAGGGACTGAAAGGGCTAGGGAAGGGATGAGGGGTTGAAGTAGAGATGAATGCATAGTGAAAGACTGACATTCCTCTTGCTTTGCTCCTTCACCCTGCAAAGAATGTACTCTCGGCACCACAAAAAGTTTTTACTCCAACCCTGTGGCCATGACGGAGTGAGTGCGGCGTCCCTGGGTGTGGGAGTGAGGGGCAGGGGAGTGGGGAGTAGTGTGGGAGTGAGAGGGACAGGGGAGGGGAGAGATGGATGTAGGAGAGATGAAGAAGGAGGGATTGTTAGAACGTCTGAAGTGAATGATGCATGTAGAAACTCTTTGAATTATCTTTGATGTAATTTGCTAATTGGTTATGTGGCGCGATAGACGTTCAATCTTGTCGTTTTTGAAGCTTATGAGACCAAAAGCGAACATGATGTAGAGATAGATAGATGTTTATACTTTTAGGTTTGCATCGTTTTTTTTTAAATTATTGATCTCAGACTTATATGACCTAATGTGTTTGTCCACCTTTATATTCCATGGTTATCACAGAGTAATTTTTTGTTCTTATTCATGTTATTTTTACGTAGCTGAATATCATATTATTTTACAGCCTATTTATCACAAGTTACTGTATATTACATTTTCCTCTTAAAGGTTTAATGTCTTGTATGTTTTATCAACGTGTAAGTCGCGCGAGTAAATATTGTTTAATATTGTGAGTGTGTAAAACAGAGATAAGCAGGAACTCATTATTTCGTAAGCATGAATTAGCATATCACTCTTAAGGAAAAAAAATGGCATCTTATTTTGTGATACCAATTATCCAATAAATTACTGACTTTTCTTAAATTTTAATATGTTTGCTTCTACAGGCATGTTAATTGCCTTACGTTATGTTATTATCGCGGCTCATTTTTTATTACGGGACTTTTTACCATCAGAACGGTCAGTGGATGTGTTACGCTCTTATTTCCTTCCCTTCATGTAAGAATTAAAGGGATGCGTTGCGTTCCCATCATACGTAGGAAATGACCTCGCGATTCACTATCTCCCTTAACATTAATTCCTACTGACACAAAAAAAGACGGTGATCATTAGAATCATCAGTACCAGAGGATAGGAAAACTAACTATTCAATTGGGGTTAGCAAATTATAATTATTAATAGATATGCAAAACCACAATATCTCATTAACACATTTTTTCGTCCTGTTCTTCGTTCCACATCTTGTTTTGTCGACACGCCTGATAGTCACTAAGAGGACCCTGGATAAACATTCCTTACACGTGGTGGCTTTTTGTAAGGTGGGTGTGTCATGCGCGGGAAGGAAATACCTAGAATTATTTGTATTCAATTGTGTATTTTTAATAAGGTCATGTTTATGTTAGTGAAGGGAATGTGGGAGATTTATGTTAGTGGTGGGATTTAGGAAGTGTGTAGAGTAGGTAGAGGTAGAGTAGGTAGAGTAGTTAGAGTAGTTAGAGTAGGTAGAGAGGTAGAGGCTTGAGGTAGAGACACAACGTAGTTAATGAAAAACACTTGGGGTAGTTTGGGGAGTTTTGAACATCTCGGTAGTTTGTTAATGACGACCGATGTGGGATTTTTTTTCTTTTATATAAATTCACGTAAAATTCATCGGTGCTGCACTATTTCTACAGTCATGTATCCTCGTTTCTTTGATTGTTTTTGTATGTAATTGCTATATAGCTACTACAAGAGAGCTGCACTACTTTTTTCACCTTAATTTCATTTTAAGGTGTCATAAAGTCTTTTTCCAGAGTGTTTACTTGGAGAGTTGCGTTTTCTTGCCATGTTAGTGGAGTAAATATTGAAGATTCTGGTCTGTAATGGGAGTTAGGAAGTCTGTACTGCTTGAGGTAGAGACACAACGTGGGATTACTAATTAATAGGAATCACATGGGTTGTTTTATCTCATCTTCCTTTTCATTTTGAGGTCTTATAAGCAATTTTTTCAGAGTTTTTACCTGAAGAGCCGCTTTTCCTTGCAGTGTCTCCAGGGCGAGCTAGTGGCCTCACCCATCATAATAATTCGCGACGTCCAGGCTGGCTTATCGACGTCATGGCAGGGTAGATATCAGGCAGAGGTGTGTGGGATGCCAGGTATTAGCGGGCGAGGCGTTAGGGCGACATCTTTACGAGGGTTGTAAGTCTCCCTGGTGACCTGGTTAATCTATGCCTTTCCTCTATACCTCCTCCTCCTCCTCCTCCTCCTCTCCTCCTCCTCCTCCTCCTCCTCCTCCTCCTCCTCCTCCTCCTCCTCCTCCTCTTTCTTCTATTTCTCCTAATTCTCCTTCTCTTACACCACCATCACCTTTTTTTCCTCTCTTCCTTCTTTTCATTCCGTTCTGATCATTAGTACGAGCTTCACTATTTTTGCTTATTACTTGTATATGTAGTAGATCAACCTCTCTCTCTCTCTCTCTCCTCTCTCTCTCTCTCTCCTCTCTCTCTCTCTCTCTCTCTCTCTCCTCTCTCTCTCTCTCTCTTTTATCTCTCTCTCTCTCTCTCTCTCTCTCTCTCTCTCTCTCTCTCTCTCTCTCTCTCTCTCTCTCTCCTCTCTCTCTCTCTCTCTCCTCTCTCTCTCTCTCTCTCGTTCTGTGTGTGTGTGTGTGTGTATGTTTGTGTGTGCGTCGTCGTAGATTACCAACACACCTCCACTCTCGGTCCGCCGCCGCTCATGTCTAAAGCCCGTCACTCACCTCTTAATAATGCCCGGCCTTGCTAGTGTGTGTCTTGTGCCGCCTCCCTGTCTCTCTCTCCCTCTCTCCTCTCTCTCCTCTCTCTCTCTCTCTCTCTCTCTCTCTCTCTCTCTCTTCCTTCTCTCACTCTCTCCCTCTCATTGCACTCATAGGATATCATATCTCTATTTGGTGTTTGTTTTCTAGTCCTGCTGCTCTGCTGAACATGTAACACGGCTGACTGTTTCTACTTTTGAGGGATTTGTCAACATTGGATTAGAGAATAAAGTTAAATACTCCAAGACAAATCTCAGGTGGGATTTCCTTTGAGGTTCAGACAATATCGCGCATTTTTCGACTTGATTCATCTTAAAACTTAATGCATTGAAATTGTTCTCGCTTATAGAACTCGGGCATTTATTAATATGTATCTATGATTCTGTTCACATCACACATGTAAACAATCTCTGCACAAAAAAAGCACTTGAAAAAACATCAAAATTGTCTTCTTCAGCCAGCCGCACATTTTTTTTCCCGATCTCTACGTCACACCTTCAACAACATAATTACTTGGCCTCCAACCCCCACCTGTCCCTCTGCCTCACACGCCGTGATCACACCTGCAGCTAACTCATGGAGGAAGGAGGTAATATACACGCATACACGTCACCACTCTCTCTCTCTCTCTCTCTCTCCTCTCTCTCTCTCTCTCTCTCTCTCTCTCTCTCTCTCTCTCTCTCTCTCTCTCTTCTCTCTCTCTCTCTCCTCTCTCTCTCTCTCTCTCTCTCTCTCTCTCTCTCTCTCCCCCCCCCCCCTATCTCTCAGCCCCCTTCTCTCTCTCACCCTCCCCCTCTCTCTCCCTTTTTCCTACACTTTCCATTCGTCACCGGGGAAGCACCTTTTACCTCATCATCTCCCGGCTAGTGGGCAGATCCATCACCAGCCCAGGAAGCCTTTTAGCCGCTGCCTAATGCTATATCATCACCGGCCATCCGTCCCAGCGTCGATGGTCCCTCAGTAGCTATTCGTCCCGCACTCTCAAGAATTACTTAACAACTCCTGACCGTCGGGTAGTGTGCGGAATGACAGGTTTTTGTTCCCCGTGTTCTCCCCTCCTTCACCTCATTGCCTGATTAGATTGTAAAGGTGCGAGAGAGAGAGAGAGAGAGAGAGAGAGAGAGAGAGAGAGAGAGAGAGAGAGAGAGAGAGAGAGAGGAAGAGAGAGAGAGAGAGAGAGAGAGAGAGATTGTAACTGCATATATATTTATTAAATGTAATATGCATCACTGGGTGTAGGATTTTCCTGGTACAGTGGAGAGAGAGAGAGAGAGAGAGAGAGAGAGAGAGAGAGAGAGAGAGAGAGAGAGAGAGAGAGAGAGAGAGAGAGAGAGAGAGAGAGAGAGAGAGAGAGAGAGAGAGAGATGATATTACATTCGCGAGAGAGATTACATATACGAGAGATATTACATTTGCCACAGCCTAAATTTCCTTCAGGCAAGCCAGTATTGCAACCCTAATATCAAACTCCTGCCAACATATAATGCCAGAACACAGAGAGATAACCGCGCGTAGCCTTCCCCAGCTAATGTCTAAATGCTAACTCTACCAGCCTAGTAAATTCTGGAACTCTCTTTCTGTTTCGATTTTTCCTCCTCTCTACAACTTAAATATTTTCAAGAGAATTGTAACAAGACAACTCCCGAACTAAATTGGCCCCACCCCCCCTTATTATAGTCTCTTACTGTCTACTTTATAGGGACTGGCAACTAAGGGTGTTTTCTGTTACTACATTTTTTCCCCTTGGCCAGTCCTTTGTAATGTAAAAAAAAAAAGGAGTAAAAAAAGTCATACCAAGACCCGACCCAACTGCAGAGTGTTCAGGTAATTTTTTTGTGACTAGTTATAGTGACTAAGTAGGCAAGACGACCCTCCTCACTGGAAATAGAGTGTCATGCTTTAAGTGGTAGTGTGGGCTTCCAATGTACCTCAGCACTGTACCACTTAAGTCCTGATTGCACCGGTAGCGTCCAGGTGCCAACTTGTCAAAGTGAGAAAAAAATATGGAACAGTAGTATTAAGCTCAAATTAGTTTTTTTTTGCATGTTGTCTTATGCTTTTACTTTTCATTTCGGTAATGTTTTAGAGTCATGATTATACGTCGTTTGTTCTGCTTATTTTTACCCGTTTCGGTTCTGTAAGTGGATACTACGAAAGGAAAATACTAGAAAGATATTAGAAAGTATTAGAATTCTTTGTATTACTCAAATATTACATAAATTCTTCTCCAATCGATCCCTTGGGTACAAAATAATCGTTAACTTTTCTTTTTCTCCAATAATTTTTTGAGTGTCTTTGCAGCCAATTTATTAGCAGATTAAATGTACATGGAGGACGCCATTTCGATTTTTTGGGTATACTGATTCAGATAATAAAATAAAAATCTCATAATCAAACGAAGTAGCTTCCAGTAAGTGTATTACGGTTAAGTTATTACGGAAACATACAAGTCAGTTATGTTTGTAAAATATTAGTAAAATGTTAGTAAAAACCCAAATGCTTCTCCTATGTGTGATGTGCCTCCTCATGGTCACAGGGGATGAAAACCAACACCCGGGGGCCGTGCGTTGCCGAGTGTTGGTGGTGCGGCGGAGGGCACACAAGCGGCCTCCAGTGTTTACCTCTTCTCTCTTCTTCTCCTCCGGGTTACCGTATCATATTCCACATTCCAGCCATGCAAGCATTGCTGGAAATGCTGTTCACTTCTGGTCCTTGTTGAGTCTCAGCGTCTTATTCTGCGCCCAAGTAAAGGAAGGTTCATAGCCCAAGTGTTTGTTTTGAAGACATGTGGAGTGCCGCTCGAGTTACAACTATTCGAAGTAGAGAAAAAATAAATACATATATCTGGTAACACAGGCTTGGGGTAAATATATATACAAGTATGAGACATGGAACACACAGTGGGTGGAAATGCACTTTAAAGTTCTTTTCTCACTTACTCGCGAGAGAGAAAGAAAGAGAAGAAAATCCTTAGGAGTGTAAGCAAAAGTTAAAAGGAACATTATACCAAATTTACGTTGCAATTCCATGTTAATGGGAATTTATATAAGCATGCAAAAAAACATTGAATTCAGTGTTTGGGAAATGGAATTGATGTCACGTGGCCATTAAAAGCCAAACACGCAGCCACGAGACATGCAAAGCCGTCGCGGTAAATCATGCGAAGCGTATTATGGTGTAACAAAGCTTCTGCCAGATTCCCCAAATAGCCGGGTGGGTGGCGACCTTTCCCTGACCCTCCCATGAGACAACAGGCCGCGCGTGTCATCCAGGGACATTCTGGGAGGCGTAAACCCCGGGAAATATTGGACGAGTCAGCGAGACACACACCGCCGATCGGAGGGACGTGATACCAGTATGTGTGTCCTCGACTTTCTCAGGTTAATGATCCCCTTTCTTGGACGTTGGGTTGGGGGTAGGTGGGTGGGGGTACGGGTGTGTGTGTGTAGTTTGTCGTAGGGCTCGTGACCTGTCGTGGTGGGGATGTTGGGAGAAGGGCACTGGGTTGTGGGGTAATAGGAAGGCGGAGGGAAGAAAAGGAGATGAAGGTGAAAGGTGGTTTACAAGGAATGGTAGGCTGAAAAAAGGAATACGTTGGATGTGTGGGAAAGGGCGGCACTGTTATGAGAGAGAGAGAGAGAGAGAGAGAGAGAGAGAGAGAGAGAGAGAGAGAGAGAGAGAGAGAGAGAGAGAGAGAGAGAGAGAGAGAGAGAAGCGCTATGTGATTAATAGGTTTGGAATACGCAATGATGAAATAAAAACTTTTGGAGGGTAATAAAGCTGTCCAATAAATATATCATATCGCTGTCATCACACACACACACACACACACACACACACACACACACACCACACACACACACACACACACACACACACCTTCCACTGGGTTGGGTGAGCCTCCTCCCGTTACAGAATGAAGACATCAGGAGGGTTGCCAGATGTCCTTGTCTAGTCAACCATTTCATCGTCACTACACTAAAGTATCGAGACACGACAAGAGAGAGAGAGAGAGAGAGAGAGAGAGAGAGAGAGAGAGAGAGAGAGAGAGAGAGAGAGAGA
>JACEEZ010005897.1:259832-272332 GCA_016584305.1 Chionoecetes opilio
GTTAGGCGATGAAAGGTCGTGAGAACAGAGATACAAACAACATGAAGTAAATACGTATGAGTCCAACACTACGAGGAGACGGCTAGACATACCTCTGTACTCACTAAGGCAACACTACCAACACTACTTACAATTGTTAACTCGGCCAATTATAGAGTGACAGGGTTAGCGGCACCACCTTGCGTTGACCTGTGCTGGTGTGGGAAGGAACACGAGTTTTATGCAGAGCTCGGTTAGATAGAGCGGAGAAGCGTGAGTCGCGGGAAAGGAACATAAGACCTGCAAATGTACTGGGCGATGTTCCTCTTTACTGCTGCCTCTCTCTCTCTCTTCCTCTTTCTCCCTCTCCCTTCTCCCTACACTCTCTTCCCTCTCTCCTCCCTCCTTCCTCCACTCTTCTTTCCTCCCTCCTTCCCTCCACTCTTGCCCTCTCCTCCCTCCACTTTTCCTCCCTCTCTCTCTTTCTCTCTTCCTCCTCCTCCTCCCCACACACTCTTCTCCCTTCCTCCTCGCACACTCTTTCTCCCTCTCTCTCTTTAACTCTCCCTCTCTCTCCTCCTCCCTACACACTCTTTCTCCCTCCCTCTCTCCACTCGACCTCCCTCTCTCTCTTTCTCTCTTCCTCTCTCTTTCCCTCTCCCCACACACTCTTCCTCCCTCCCTCTCTCCACTCTTCCTCCCTCTCTCTTTTTATCTCTCCCTCTCTCTCCTCCTCCTCACACACTTCTCTCTTCTCCCTCCACTCTCTTCTCTCTCCTCCCCACACACTCCTCTCCTCCCTCCACTCTCCCTTCTCTCCCTCCCTCCCTGACCCCGGATGTTGATGGAATTAGCAAGACTCTTACCTTCTCTCACAGGTAAAAAAAATTCTCTATCTATGTTTTTTTTGTTTTCATTGTTTTTTCTGTTTCCATTATGCGTCTTGCTTTCTTCATTCTTGTTTTTCTTTTCTTTTTCCTGTTTGCTTATCTGTGTATGTCTTGAGTTTTATGTCTTCATACGTTTCTGTTTTGCCCGACTGTTCATCTGTGTGTGCATCTGTTTTTTTTTTCTTTTTTCTCTCTCTCTCTCTCTCTCTCTCTTTTTCTCTCTCTCTCTCTCTCTCTCTCTCTCTCTCTCTCTCTCTCTCTCTCTCTCTCTCTCTCTCTCTCTCCTCTCTCTCTCTCTCTCTCCTCTCTCTCTCTCTCTCTCTCTCTCTCTCTCTCTCTCTCTCTCTCTCTCTCTCTTCCTCTCTCTCTCTCCTCTCTCTTTCTCTCTCTCTCTCCTCTCTCTCTCTCTCTCTCTCTCTCTCTCTTCTCTCTCTCTCTCTCTCTCTCTCTCTCTCCTCTCTCTCTCTCTCTCTCTCTCTCTCTCTCTCTCTCTCTCTCTCTCTCTCTCTCTCTCTCTCTCTCTCTCTCTCTCTCTCTCTCTCGCTCTCTCTTCCAGTTTTTCATCTTTAATCTCGCCAGATATATTCTTTTTAACCCACTAAGTTATATGTATTCTGTTGTCTACTTTGCACGAGTGAGATATTTATTTTTGTCCAACACACTCTACTTCACTATCCTCCTATTCTTATTACTCCTTTAATTTCTCTACTTTAATATTAATCCCATTCTTTGTCCTATGTTTCTTTCTTTTTGATACTATTGTTAAGTTATTTTAGTTAAGTTACTATTATCTTCACTGTTTTCGTATCGTACACAGTGTTGTTTTAATCTATGAAGTGTCGCCAACTTACTGCATTCTCCTCTTTCTTGCTTTTATTTCCACTCATTTCTAAGTTATATTTTTCCTTTCCTCATTTCTATCTTAGTTCATTGCTCTTTACTCTTTCTTTCTTGTTCTTATCTTTATTTTGTTGCAGTCAGGTACTCTTACTCTTCTTTACGTTATGGTCTCCTTATTCAAGTGGTGTTTATTGTTTCTTATATTTCTCACTCATCCTCTCTCTGCCACAATATTTATCAGCTTTCCATCTCAAGATTCATGGGCGTGCACCGTTTAAGCATTCCAGAGCCTTCTCATTTATGCTTACTTCCTGCTTGTGTGTGTGTGGTGTGTGTGTGTGGTGTGTGGTTTGTGTGTGTGTGTGTGTGTGTGTGTGTGGTGTTGTGTGTGTGTGTGTGTGTG
The DNA here is from genome assembly GCA_016584305.1 of Chionoecetes opilio. Classification (NCBI taxonomy): domain Eukaryota; kingdom Metazoa; phylum Arthropoda; class Malacostraca; order Decapoda; family Majidae; genus Chionoecetes; species Chionoecetes opilio. The sequence goes on from JACEEZ010005897.1 coordinate 261,945, forward strand.
TGTGTGTGTGTGTGTGTGTGTGTGTGTGTGTGTTGTGTGTTGTGTGTGTGTGTGTGTGGGGTGTGTGTGTGTGTGTGTGTGTGTGTGTGTGGTGTGTGTGTGTGTGTGTGTTGTGGTTGTGTGTGTGTGTGGTGTGTGTGGAACTCTGTAGTGTAGTGGTTAGCACGCTCGGCTTACAACCGAGAAGTCCCGGGTTCGATCCCCGGGCGGAGCGAAAGATAGATGGGTGGTCTTTCTTAAATCCCTAGCCCCTGTCCACCCAGCAGTGAATGGGTACCGGGTGCCAGCCGGGGGTTTGTAACCCCCCCCCCCCCCGGGGTGGTGGCTTCGGCCAACACTAATATGCAGCAGCGGTAGATCACTATGGCTCTCAGGCATTATCCTCTAAACAAAACAAACAAGAAACAAGAAACAAGTGTGTGTGTGTGTGTGTGTGTGTGTGTGTGTGTGTGTGTGTGTGTGTGTGTGTGTGTGTGTGTGTGTGTGTGTGTGTGTGTGTGTGTGTGTGTGTGTGTGTGCGCGCGCGTGTGTGTGTGTGTAACTGTGGCGCTGTACGTACACATTTGCGCCATCACATACAAATACCGTGATTCAGTTACCATAACGTGCTGACCTTTGTGATAGGATTAACCCAACACAGCCCTGTTCTGCCCACCCTCCCCGGATCATATACATTTTCCGCTTCTGAAATCTGAAACGATGACATGAGTTTACTGATATTGACAATGTTATTCCCATCTACCATTCTTATCACAAATACTATGTTTTTTTAGCACGTGTTTGGTATCATATTCTCTAAATTAAAAAAATGTCTTATTTATGTTAATACTCAGCTTTGTTCCAACAGCCAAGAGCCACAGATGGGTCCACAGATCGGCCATTCAAGGCAGACGTATCTATATATCGTATCGTAACTATTGTGTTCCGGGACATTGAAGGGTTGGTGAGAAACATTATAGGACTTGGGTATAGAAAAAAAAGCGGGAAGGTTAACAACTATTGGATACTAGCCGCAAGGCCGCCCTCCGGGCGGCCTTTTTGGCTAGCTCCTGCGGAGGGCTATTGGTGGGCCTTCGGCCCACCAAACACAGACTCTCCAGATAGCCCCTTCTAGCTTTCCTGAAATCATGGATGTGGATATGTATGTATTAACGCCAACCCATTCACATCATCCCCAACCCATTCAATCACCCATTACCCATCACCCCCCACCCATTCACTCACCCATTAGGGCTATTGGTGGGCCTACGGCCCACTTCCTGTGTTTGGTGGGCCTAAGGCCCACCAAACACAGACTCTCCAGATAGCCCCTTCTAACTTTCCTGAAATCATGGATGTAGAAATGTATGTATTCCCCCCACCCATTCACTCACCCATTACCCATCATCCCCCACCCATTCACTCACCCATTACCCATCACCACACACCCATTCACTCACCCATTACCCATCACCCCCCACCTATTCCCTCACCCATCACCCATCACCCCCAACCCATCACCCCCCACCCATTCACTCACCCATCACCCCACACCCATTACCCATCACCCTACCCATTACCCATCACCCCACCCATTCACTCACCCATTACCCATCACCCTACATCAAGGTTTCCTCAATTCTCGCAACCCACATTTTTTTTCACAATTCTCGCTAATAGGCTGCTAAAAAAAAGAAGAAAAAAAAGTGATCGGATCATCTCATAAGTGAGCTTAAAACCTTCCCCTGGTCGAGCTGGTTCCAAAACTGTGACATATGATGGGATTCCGCCACGGGGGGTGGCACCTATCGCGGACAGACAGACAGACAGACAGACAGACAGACAGACAGACAGACAGACAGACAGACAGACAGACAGACAGACAGACAGACAGACAGACAGACACACACACACACTTTCGCTTATATTATTATAGATATTTTGTTCAAGCCTATAAATCAGATTTGAATTCATGACACCAAAACTTAATCCATATATTTTTTTGTGGTTTCGTAAAAGTGATGTAATACTCAGCACTCTTGTGTATGCCGTAATAAAATAAAGAAAATTGTCATCTTTGTGAGTACGTGCTCATTTTACGAAACATGTAAAGGAGTAATAGAACACAATCTTCTTATAATTTTACCATAGTCAACGATATCTTAATTTATGCTTATTGTGAAACCGAAGTGAAAATCAGGGATGACTTACGACGCTACACGCTGACCCTCGCTGGAGACAAAACAGGTTTACACTCGGAAACATGCATGAAGACTTACCGTATTTCACGCGCGGCCGCCGACCAGTGAGCACCCTCACTCACGGTGGGAAAGCAGCCAGACTTCACCCTTACAGACCTTACAAAACTTACAGACCTTACAAACCACAGAGTTACAAACCTCAGAGACCTTTCCCTTACAGACCTTACAAACCACAGAGTTACAGACCTCAGAGACCTTTCCCTTACAGACCTTACAAACCACAGAGTTACAGACCTCAGAAACCTTACCTTTAGAGACCTTGCAGACCTTACAGACCACAGAGTTACAGACCTCAGAGACCTTACCCTTACAGACCTTGCAGACCTTACAGACCACATAGTTACAGTTGTCTTTAACTCTGTGGTGTCGACGAATCCCTGCAAACTGAAGGGCGAGAGTTAGCAGTGAGGTAAATGAGTGCTTGAATTAATGAGTGTGGGTTTATAGCCTCTAGATCACTTCTAATATACATGTGTAAATGAAAATAAGAGACGCCTCCACCAGCTTCTAATTATTGTAAATGCATTCGTCATTGATTTCAATTATATAAACAATGATCATTCTTAATACATAAGAACATAAGAACATAAGAAAATAAGAAAATAAGGAAGCTACAAGAGGCCGTGAGACCTACACGTGGTAGTTCCTGTTACTTAACACTACCTACATCCACCTTTCACCCCCATCCATGAAATGATCTAGCCTTCTTTTAAAGCTCCCTATAGACTCCGCACTAACTACCTGACGACATTTATGAAGGCCGACTCAAATTTGTCCTTTAAAGACGGTTTTTCATATGTCAAATACCCATAAGTCTCGGATGCAGATTTCCTCCATCACAAAAATTATACACAATCACGGGAAAGTCTTGGAAACCTGATGAATATTCTTTTTCTTCTCTCCCTCTCTCCCTAACTACTTTTCTTTTCTTTTCTTTCCACCCTCGCCACCAGGACGCGGTCGGCGGGAGGGCAAAAGGAGCCTTGCATTGTCCAACAGGATGCCAGTAATTTGCCGTAATCCCGATGCACTGTGCCTCTCCATACACCGTTTTCTATGTGCGATTTATTCACTTTCATCCCTTCTATTTTTGATCACTGGTGTCGCAAAGGAAGATGCCTCCGGGGATTCTGCCGTAACTTTATTTCCTTCTTTTTTTTTACTTACACAATCATACAATCATATTATCTCTCTCTCTCTCTCTCTCTCTCTCTCTCTCTCTCTCTCTCTCTCTCTCTCTCTCTCTCTCTCTCTCTCTCTCTCTCTCTCTCTCTCTCTCTCTCTCTCTCTCTCTCTCTCTCTCTCTCTCTCTCTCTCTCTCTCTCTCTCTCTCTCTCTCTCTCTCTCTCTCAATATAGAACAAAGTAGTTAGTTTTCAATGCCGCGTCATACTGTTATCGTTTCAATCGTTGTGAGTAGACCACAAATTTATCTTTCGTGTCTCTGTGCCACTACTTGCTTTATTTTACATGGTAGAAATTAGAGAGGTTCCAACAAGATTCTGTATTTAAAATTAAAACCTAAATACAAGAATGATAGCCTGTACATTACATTCAACTCCAATCCCAGGGAAAGTATTATTGGCGCAGATTGAGTGGCTGGAAAGAGCGAGGCAATGCAGCAGGAAAGTTCACCTGCACCTTCATTCCAATACTACCTGTCTCACCGTCGATGGGACAGGGACACAGGAAGAGGTGCACAGAAATGCCTTATTATATAATCAAGGAAGAATTATTTTCTTTAAAGGTACAATCATTATTCCCACAAGTATTCACTGGATAACAAATCCCTGCAGCCTTCCTGGAAATTGTTCGAGATTGTAGACTCAAAGACGACCTTCCGCATGCTGGGAGGAGGCGCATTATTTGTGTCCTTCTGTGGCAACCCAGAGGAAGTGGTTCCCTCCTTCCTGGTAACCTAAGGACTACAAAACGGCCATCACTCTGCTCCTTCCCTGAAGGTCACACAGTGCGTAGGCGACCACACAAAGGCGACCAGGGAAATGTAACAATAAATGCTGATGCGCGCGCGCGCACACACACACACACACACACACACACACACACACACACACACACACACACACACACACACACACACACACACACACACACACACACACACACACACACACACACACACACACACACACACACACACACACACACACACACACACACACACACACACACACACACACACACACAGATTTATAGATTATATATATATATACATATACAGAAAGAGAGAGAAAGAAAGAGAGAGAGAGAGTGTGTGTGTTAAATATTTTACAGACACTAAGACATGAATATACACTCAGACAACCAACATGAACTTTACCGCCTGGATTTTTTTTTCTTCATTTGTTCAAAGTATCTGAATCTAGTCATGCTGAGCGGCGGCAGAACAATCGATTTGTGTGTTTGCGTGGCGGTGAGTATGGCGGCGCGGCTCACCTTGGCGGGTTTGGTCACGGACGACTCATCACAATTTTCTTTTCCATATTATCGAGGATGGATAGATCGCATGATCCTCTTCACACTTCTGGCACCCGGCACCTCGCACTGACCTCCCGTGTGTGTGTGTATGTGTGTGTGTGTGTGTGTGTGTGTGTGTGTGTGTGTGTGTGTGTGTGTGTGTGTGTGTGTGTGTGTGTGTGTGTGTGTGTGTGTGTGTGTGTGTGTGTGTGCGCGCGCGCGCGCGTGCGTGCGTGCGTGCGTGCGTGCGTGCGTGCGTGCGTGCGTGCGTGCGTGGTGCGTGCGTGCGTGCGTGCGTGCGTGCGTGTGTAGGTGAGTGTATGTATATTATATCTCGATGAAAGTGATCGGTCTCAACGGTGTTCGTTATGTGTTACAAATATAAAAATGCCTTTATTTAATCCATTGGTGCTTTTAGATTATATGCAGTAACGTGACTTTGCAATACCTACCTATATCCACCACACCATTTTCCATATACATAAATATTCTCACTTTCACATTACCTAACGTTTTTGTCGACTCACTCAAGCCACCTTTCCACCCAGTCCCACCCACTCATGCCCACTCATGCCTAAAAGCACATCCGCTCCTGCTTAATCACTTGCCCACACTTCACATCCATCCACCTGCCACGCTCATCCACCCACCTGTCTGTTCAATGAGAGACAACCATTCATCCATCCAGTCTCCACTCACAACCACCTGGTCTCCCACACACAGTCAACAGTCAAAACACATTTATTCCTTACCCATAAATCCTTACTTATCCGTCCACTCTCCACTCCTCTCACCCCCTCGTCTCCTACTACTCTTGTATGCATCCACTGTGAGCACTATAACATTGATTCACTGCGAATGTGCAAAAATAGATGCGTGAGTGGACATAGGAAAGGAGGGAGGGTTTTGACAGAAGACCGCTATTTGTCTAAGCTTCTAACACGCATGCATAGTTCTGGATTGACTCTGCTCGTTTTGTCTCCTGTGTCTTGCTCATTTGTGAATCGGGAAAGCTAGGCCGTTTTAGTTTTTATTCATCACAAACACAAAAGTATGGTTTGTATGTCTATCATGAGTTCATGAAATGTGTGATTGACCTGATTTGCTTCCTCTTCCTTCAGTTGTATTGATTTAATATTTTGTGGGAGTTAATTTTGTTTGTTTGTGTGTGTGCTACCTTGATTAATTACCTTGATTTCTTTACTTAGACATTTTATTTTTTTCAGGTAAACAAGTTAGTGGTCATTACGTGGTCGACCTTCATGATGAGGTGCATCCAGATACGTAAGTAGAAATCAACTTCGATTAAGTCTAGCTTGAGGCAGACGGCACACGGGATATCTAAGTCTCATTAGTAAACCAATGTATAGGTGTGAATCCTTGTGTGTGTGATATCAATACCTCATGACAGGTAAAGTGTGATAACCCGCAAGCCACGGTCAGTAGTACGTCTGTAGGTGAGCGTTAAAGTTCAAGGGATTGAAGATGAACGGTGTAGCGATGTTCAACGTAGCTTATGTTCCTCAAGGTTGTTTTCAGCAGAGATTTTAATTTGGGAACATCGTCGTTATAATAAGAAGGTACACGTAACCCAGACTCTGCCTTTTGCTGAAACATGTAAATTTTATCACCCATCCAAGCTTACATCATACAAGTGTCAAATGGAAATCTACTGTAGTTTATGTAGTAACTATAAGTGAACGTATATTTACTGCATAATATTGATATATGGACTTAAACAACGTTCGAAAAGGTTGGGTTTAGTAAACTTCAATCCATCTCGTTATACTTTTAAGCTTTCTAATCTTTATGGCTGAGCAGAAAATATTCACTTAAAGGTGGCATTGATAGTGTTACGCAATGGTGCCTTATCTGATGCCCTCGCCTTTGTTGTGATAGGTCAGTGCGAGAAAAGAAAAAGTCATAATTAAGGAAACTGAGAGTGTTAATTAATTCTTCCTCAACAAGCTTCATATTTTACAGTTACAGGACTTACAGGCAGATATTTTTGATCCCCCTGTTCATCCTCTTGCCTCAGAAGGATTTGTAATTTGGAAAAGGGAAACCTTGCCTTGAAGCGTGTTGCAGACTCGTGAGTGAGTGAAGGGCGGCGGGCTGTGCATCTCATTAGAAAAGCCTAATGTCAAGGGTTGCTGGCTGGTGGGTGATTGTGCAGGAATTATATCTTGCGAGCCTTGCCTTTATGTTTACCCCAACCATGAATATCTCTCGACATTTTCCCATCTTGGTATTCGACAAATTCGACTCTCAACTTTTGATGTCGGCAGCGTCCCCATGTCTCTCCCTCTCCGCCCCTAATAACGCAGCGGCGGGTCGCGGAAACGATGCCACGCGGGTAATCAGTTACACGCCACAAATAGATGGTTTATCAGACCGAGAGGCGCAGACGGAAAAATTCAGTTTGGAAACACATTAGGCCACAGTATATCAAGTTAATTGTGGCCGCGTCTTGTCTGGTCAGGTCGTGGGGGTCGCCAGCGTGCATGTTGGTCGGGAGGCGGTCGATTGGAGGGTCGGTGGGCTGTCTGGAGGGAGCGGGAGCGAGCTGAGTCCATTAGAGCAGCGGGCGTAGGCAAGCTGGCAGTTCCTTTGCTATACTGAGGGAAGGAAGAGGGGGATAGTATACGTAGTTCATCCCAATGCCCCGCCTTCATCCACTTTTTCTGTCTGTCAGGGCATCTTTGTTGTTGTTGTTGTTGTTGTTGTTGTTGCAGTAAATGGTGGAGTTGGTGATGTTATTGCTGATGGTGGTTTTGTTGTACTCTATTTGCTGTTATTGTTAATGATTTTTGTTGTTGTTGTTCCTTTTCTTGTCGTCGTTTTCGATGTTTTTGTGATGACACTTTTGTTTCGATATTGTAATGTTCATATCTGGCTGGATTGGACTGCTGTTGTATAGGTGAATCTTCGCTAAACGGCATGTGAAGGTTTGTGGTGGGTAGTGAGCTGCGAGTGGAGGGGAGTAGAGGGAACCAGGAAGAAGGGGTGTTTGACTGAGGTGGACTGTGAGTTTTGTCAAGCTGTAAATGAGGTATTGTGATTATAATTAGATTACCGTTGTGTTATTATTCATGCAGACTGATCATGCGCTGTACTCGTGATCTCCAGCTGTTATCATCCCAGAAAGAGCTTGGAGCTCATAGAGACCGATCTTTGGGTAAAGCTAGGACCTCGCACACCACTCATTACCTTGCTCGAGGGGGAAAAAGGGAAGATTTCGGGTCATGAGCCGCGATCGAACCTACTAATGACAAGTAACACACACACCAACTATTTAACAAATGCAGTATGTGTATTTACCTAGTTGTATTTACCTAGTTGTGTTTTACAGGGCCTGAGCTTCACTCGCGTGGTCCCGTCTCCGTATCTACATTTATTCAGCTTTTCTTTCAATTGGTGTGTGTACTCCAAAAAAATCATCACTGTATGGGTGAAGTGATGAACCGGGCAGAGAAGTATGGGTGTTGGGGCCTGTGTGGGCGGGCGGGTCAGGGCGGGATGGGCGTGGATGGGATGGGCGGTGCTGCGGGAAGGTCTGTCCGCCGCCCACTCACAAGGGGTGGGCGCCGCTCCTTGCCTCAGGTACAGACTGATTATGACCAAGAGAAAATGTGATCTACCTGCTTCACTTGACCCTTGACCTCGGAGCGTTTTTCCTCCCTGACCCTTTCATCTTCCGTGTCTTAATGCTCATTGTTTTTCCCTTCGCTAACATCCTATTCCTGTGCGTCGTGAGAGGGCATGGCAGTGACGCGGGTGAATCTGATTAAATTTCACAATAATAAGTGTTTGGAAGTTTTTTTGCTAACCCACACTTACCCGCAGCTCACGTTTTGAGATGCACCTTCAGAAACCCGAGGCGATAAGAATCCAGGCATACCTTGAGGCAACAGATGAATCCGCTCCTGCCTCAAGCCCCTTCCCCAGGGCCATTTCTTACTAGATGCGAACTACGTGGTTGCATAGGGCCCCCGAAGCCACCAAGAGGCCCCCGAAGCCACCAAGAGGCCCCCAAGCCCCATTTTTTTATATTTTTTTTATCTAGTCTCTTTTCCTCTGAAAGTGCACCAGATTGATGCATTTAAATATTAAAGGCGTGCCCCCGGACCACCTTAGAGAGCTTGGAATCCCCCCACCATAGTTTTACAAAATAGGGCCCCTAAACAGTATTATACGCATAGGGCCCCCAAAAGGCTAGAAACGGCACATCACAGGTGTCACTATAAAAATCCAGCCTGTGCCAACCAACGGGCGAAGGGCCAACCATCACGTCCCTCCAAACTGATATAATAAATAGCCTACAGGCGCTATAGGCTTCAACGTAAAAACAAAACAAACAAAAAACAGTCTTTCCCCTATTATATCCCTCCCTATAGCGGCCTCCTCCAGGTAGTTCTCCAGGGCACCAGATACTCTCATGCGCTGCTTTCGAATACCAAAAGAATGCAGCAACTATTAATCAGCAAACAGGTCATGTTTATCGTTCCAAGGCTACTATTGCGAGTGGAATGACAAATTGACGGAGGAGGATAATTCTAAGAAACAAAGACAGGGTTGGGATTGTATGCTTAGAAAAATGGCAACTGTTCTGACTTTTTAATTTGTCATGTTGAGTTTTTTTATTGTTTTTTGTTTCTATTTTCTTATATGCTTCATAGGCATTTATACGTAAATATTGTGTTTCTGTGAAGAGTTTTGTTAGTTAGTTCACAGTGGGGTGTTAACGAGGGAAAGAACATAAGAACATAAGAAAATATGGAAGCTACAAGAGGCCGTGAGACCTACACGAGGTAGTTCCTGTATTGAAGTTATGGAGAAAGAGAAAGGAGAGGATGGGAGAGAGGAGGATAAATGAAAGGGAAGACGATATATAAAGAGAAGGATGAAGAAAAAATAGAGGATAGGGAAAGAGGATAGAGAAGGATAGAGATAGAGATAGGATAGGATAGAGAAGGTAGAGAAAAAGTACAAGCTAAGATAGGGAATGTGTTATGGGGAAGTAGAAGAAGAAAAAGACGGAAAGGAACACGGAAAGAAGAAAACGAGAGAGAGGAAATGAACAGGGAAGAAGAAAACGAGAAAAAGGAAAGAAAGAAACCAGATAACAAAGGAAGGGGAGAAAAGATAGAAGTAAGGGAAAGTTAGGAAAAAAAGACTGCGAGAGAGGAAAGATAGAAACCAGATAACAAAGGAGGGAAAAAAAGATAGAAGTAAGGGAAAGTTAGGAAAAAAAAGACTGAGAGAGAGGAAAGAAAGAAACCAGAAAACAAAGGAGGGAAAAAAAGATGGAAATAAGGGAGACTTAGGTAAAATTTAAGTCATAGGGTAGGAGACAATAGGGATAACCCAGACTTAGGTTATGCATGTCGGGAGCAAACTTTAGCATTTCCGGCTGGCGAGGCAAGTGTTCAGGCCTTCTCCTCGTCTTCCTTGCCTGTCTCATCACCTCACTTCTCAACCTTGCCATTTCTCCTCGCCTTCCTCTTACCTCTCTCTCCTTCCCTATCTCCTTTTTTCTCTCTCTCTCTCTCTCTCTCTCTCTCTCTCTCTCTCTCTCTCTCTCTCTCTCTCTCTCTCTCTCTCTCTCTCTCTCTCTCTCTCTCTCTCTCTCTCTCTCTCTCTCTCTCTCTCTCTCTCTCTCTCTCTCTCT
>JACEEZ010005897.1:284832-304832 GCA_016584305.1 Chionoecetes opilio
CATTACCTGTAATCTTGCCTCATATATCTAAGTTCAGTCTTTTTTTCTTAGTGATAAGTGTACACGCTGCTTAATAGGTGTGTTGTTCTACTGTAACAAACCTTCTTTTTGCTGCCTTGTTGTAAATCCCTTGTTCCCTGATGACGGTGTTGTGTTCGTGACTACACCAATTTTGTAAAGCAACTTCCTTTTCAACAAACACTAATCGCTTCTCTCAATAAGTGATTGTTTTTGCCACACTCTCTCTCTCTCTCTCTCTCTCTCTCTCTCTCTCTCTCTCTCTCTCTCTCTCTCTCTCTCTCTCTCTCTCTCTCTCTCTCCTCTCTCTCTCTCTCTCTCTCTCTCTCTCTCTCTCTCTCTCTCTCTCTCTCTCTCTCTCTCTCTCTCTCTCTCTCTCTCTCTCTCTCTCTCTCTCTCTCTCTCTCTCTCTCTCTCTCTCTCTCTCTCTCTCTTTCTTGATGTCAGCCTTGGGGATGCTACCGTGTATTGCTGATGGATCGGTCAATTGTCTACCATGTTTTTTTGGAGCAAGTTAATCATGCTGGTACTATTTACGTTTGGACATCAAGGAACGGGATCATCGGCATGAAATCTATAATTAAATAGCATCACTACGTCTAGGTATTGAGTGGGATAATCAGTTCAGCAAATTGAGTATCTTGTGCGGTTTCCAATTGTCAAATAAAAACGTGTCTTTTCCTACTCTTCATATACAGTTCATATATTTTTATTTTAGGACTTAAGCTGTTTTTTCTTGGGATCTTTAGTACATAAGAACATAAGAAAATTAGGAAGCTACAAGAGGCCGCAAGACCTACACGAGCTAGATCATGTAGAGTAGTATTTCTTTATTTATGTAGGGAATAGTAATGCTACAGCTTGATAAACAAAGCAAGCGGGGCTAATTACCGGCTGCTCGTTATGGATTATATAAAAGACTCTATTGTGTCATAAAACCTTGCCTCTCCTCATTATTTAGTATCTTTAACTTTTTTTTATTATTGTGGTCATAACGGTATTGACGAAATGTTCATGGTTTCATGTACGTAACTGCACTAAGAACACTCAATTACCACTCACTAATGCCATTGTATTGTGAGCTTTGTATTGGCAACATCTACGCACGCAAAGCTACATCGTCAACTCTTTTAGCTTCCTATGTCATGTCAATAAATGGTATAATGACATTCGTAGTCGTCACGGATGGATAATATATAACCAAAGAAATTACGTCATATATTCGACCATGACAAAACACACAGTAGCCCTTTGTAGTGTTGTTACTGTGTTGTGTTCTACTGTTAAATGAACTCCCTAATTCATATTTCTGCTTGAATAACAAATTTTCAGATATCTTTAATTCTTGTCTTGAAAACGAAGGGTATGTTAGATTAGAATTATTAGAATATCATACTATATCATGGAAAACAATAATATTAGATATGGTGAGTTGACATTTACATAACAGTATCACGACCATTACGGATTATCAATTATATTTCAAAGCAACATGTTCATTTTTTTGTTCGTGTAAATAGGCCCCAAATCCATTTTCACATTATATTAAACTTAATTATAACACATATAGTTTTTTTCTGACTTGTTTTTCAAAATTATAAACTTTTTCTGCCTTCCTTTTCAAAATTATCAACTTTTTCTGCCTTCCTTTTCAAAATTATAAACTTTTTCTGCCTTCCTTTTCAAAATCAAACTTTTTCTGCCTTGCTTTTCAAAATTATAAACTTTTTCTGCCTTCCTTTTCAAAATCATAAACTTTTTCTGCCTTCCTTTTCAAAATTATAAATTTTTTCTGCCTTCCTTTTCAAAATTATAAACTTTTTCTGCCTTCCTTTTCAAAATCATAAACTTTTTCTGCCTTTCTTTTCAAAATTATAAACTTTTTCTTCGTTGCTTTTCAAAATTATAAACTTTTTCTTCCTTCCTTTTCAAAATTATAAACTTTTTCTTCCTTCCTTTTCAAAATTATAAACTTTTTCTTCCTTAGCTCTTCTTCCAATAATATCTTCTTTTATGGTTAACAACATACGATTTTATATACCACAGGAAAGATCTGGGCGTGAAGGGGTTACTTACTTTTCCAATATTGCATTACAGGGAGTCATGCAAGGTTGGTATCCCTGATTTGCAGTGTTGCCTTGCCAAAAGTGTGTCACCTGATATAATACTTTCACCTAGGATGGTTCTGCCTCGCGTAGGAGTGGGTCTTACTGTGCCAAGGTCAGACTCTCCTATTCCTCTCCCTCTCCTCCTCCTCCTCCTCCTCCTCCTCCTCCTCCTCCTCCTCCTCCTCCTCCTCCTCCTCCTCCTCCTCCTCCTCCTCTTATCTCTCGCCTCACCCATCACTCGCCTTTGTGAGGGAGATGAAGGGTAGTAGATTGCGCTGTAGAAGGGATAGATGAGGCAGGCTCGGTTAAATAAGATGTGAGAAAAACATGTTTATTATAGTAACGAGAAGATAAAAGCTCATAGGATAGATATGCTAATAGCGATAAAGAAAAAGTTAGAGATAGAGAATAATAATAAATAAGAAATAGTTACTTATTGAGATATTAAAATACGAAAATGACATTGCAAATAGGATACTTAGAGCAACTTATTAATTAGATGTTAAATAATTAATGAAAATATAAATGCGGTCATGAACTGAACGAAAAAATAAAGAAATAATTAAGAACGGTGAAAGGATAAGCAGGACTATAAAGAGAAGAGAAAGACTATAGAGAAACGGACAGCCATACAAAGAAACAGACAGATACATTGACAGGCGAGAGAATAATCGGCTTTAAATGGGCGAGAACGAGACAGAGTGAAGAGATGAGGATTGAAAACTCTAATTGTATGAGAGAGTAAGAGTGAAAGAAAGTAAGAAAGTCACTCAAGAAAACGCCCTTAGTCATTTTTTATCTGTCACCCTTAGCCTTATTTGTACCCTTAGTTTTACTCCTTCGGCGAATAAGGACGCGACGGACACTAGATAATGGGGAGACTGAGTGCCTCGTTCGGGAGACTAATGGGTCCTTTTGCCGCCCGGGAACCAACACTTGGGGGGGAGGGGAAGGGAAAGAGGGGGTGGGTGAAGGGGAAGGAGGGGGAGGGAGGGGGGGTTAGCAGGCAGCGTCCAGGGATTATGAAATGAGAAGCAAAGGAGGGCGAGGAGCGGTGTGGGTGGTGGACTGAGAGAGAGAGAGAGAGAGAGAGAGAGAGAGAGAGAGAGAGAGAGAGAGAGAGAGAGAGAGAGAGAGAGAGAGAGAGAGAGAGAGAGAGAGAGAGAGAGAGAGAGAGAGAGAGAGAGAGGGAGGGAGGTGGATAGTGTGTGTGTGTGTGTGTGTGTGCGTGTGCGTGTGCGTGTGCGTGTGCGTGTGCGTGTGAGTGATTGTGAATAAGTGTAAGCTGATCTTTAACAGAAACATGAAATTTATGTAAAGAGAAATACATACGTAGAACCAAAGCTTGAACAAATAAATTGAAGTTTTTACCTCGCGCCTAGCTCGTGTGAGGGAACTGGTTGAACTGATATAAGAGTTCATGATACCCAAGGCTAAGGGAATAGTCTCTTCCTTGGCCTTCATGATGCCAACGCTTCGCCAGTGGGTTTTTTTTGTGCATATTTTCGTACGAACGCTACGAACTTACTACGAACTTTTTTTTTCTCATCAAGGTATCATCATCATCCATAAGAAAAGTGTCAAGCTTAATGACCTTCTCTCGGGTGATCTCTGCCCCACCAGCACACACACACACACACACAAGCACACACACATACAAACACACACACACACACACACACACACACACACACACACACACACACACACACACACACACACACACACACACACACACACACACACACACACACACACACACACACACACACACACACACACACACACACACACACACACACACACACACACACACACACACACACACACACACACTTTGGATCGAGACACTGGACGGTATAAGTGCAGAAACACTTCACTAGAATTTACAATCGTATGTACACGTATAACCACTCCAACTATGGTGTGTGTGTGTGTGTGTGTGTGTGTGTGTGTGTGTGTGTGTGTGTGTGTGTGTGTGTGTGTGTGTGTGTGTGTGTGTGTGTGTGTGTGTTTACGTTTTACCTGTTACCGTTATCACAGCAGTACAGTAAACCCTCTCTAATTCGAACTAACTGGGGGGAAACCTGGGTCGAATTAGTCGGAAGTCCGAATTATCCGATGGTTACCTCTAGCCCCTCCACACAATAATATGTCACTAAAATATGCCAAAACAGCACAGAAGGTATTACTTGTACTCACCAAAACCATCGCATTCATACCATAATTATAAGTACACACACTTATAATACTACATGATAATAATAATAATAATACAAATAGAACATAGACACATAAGAACTCATAAGCCATCAATTTCTTACTACTTAATGATTAGATTATACACCCACATATAGTTTTCACCTTGTAATGCTTCTATCATACTCCTAAGTTAGCATATACCTTCCTTTCCTACACACACACACACACACACACAATTTGAATATTCTCTCTCTCTCTCTCTTCTCTCTCTCTCTCTCTCTCTCTCTCTCTCTCTCCTCTCTCTCTCTCTCTCTCTCTCTCTCTCTCTCTCTCTCTCTCTCTCTCTCTCTCTCTCTCTCTCTCTCTCTCTCTCTCTCTCTCTCTCTCTCTCTCTCTCTCTCTCTCTCTCTCTCACCCTCTCTATATATTGCAAGAGTTCTGTTATTGCCAAACCATTTCACTTTTAAAGGAGATTTTCTTCATGCAGTTATATACTTTTTAATTTGAGTATTATCTTCTTTTTATGGCGGCGGGTATTATAATGGAAATGTTAAGGTATCTATGTATGTATGTATGTATGTAGATGTTAATACAATATACTGGATTGCAATTTCTATTTTTTGTTCTTAGGTTCAGTCTAACTTGTGATTTTCAAAGTAAAACTGCTTTAAACTAGAATTATGATATATCATTATGCTTGAAAATAATATAGAGTTAGTCCCATCCCCTACACTGAGGTGGCAACACTGGTCTCGCGTCTACACTGACCTATCATGAACGGTTTCTGAATTATAAACTTATATATTTACTATAACGCGTTCAGCTCACAACTTGCTTCTCACACAGCAATATTTACCCATCAAAAAAAGTTATTGTAAATGGATGGATCTACAATTTTATCCTTGGCATTTTCAATTATCTATCGAAAAATATATTTTCGGATTTCTGGCTGCTCAAAAACATTCCAAAATTGACGACGATCAGGTTTTTGTTATTTTGCCGCAAAACTATGATTCGTAGAAGAAAACTTATCGAAGTAACAAAGGTTCATATTGATGTGTTCTACATGATGCAGTAACCGGCTTATCAAAACACCTCATGGTTGGCGAGAAAATTTATATTTTGTATAAAAGAACGAATATGCAATTTTCTCGGTTGTTTACCAATCAATATTTTTTGATTTTCGGCAAATGATAGCCTTTGATCTACTTCATATTTACTTCTCTATACATGTTGTTCTTATCTGCCATAGTTTTTTAGTTTTTGAAAAAAAGGTGATTTAAAAAAAAAATCAAGGCAATCAAGGCCTTGCAAAATTTGCAATATTTTTTGAAAAATAAATTTGCTTGAAAATTAGTTCCTAGCAGTTTTCGGGCATGCTGAACACGAATATGGAGTCAGTTTTCAGTAACAATGATTAGAAGTTCCTATTTCAGCCAATTCACAATGACATGATGCTTCCAGATATTCCTTAAAAATCACAAATTAGACAAAACCTACTACAAGACATGAAAATATGATAGTCATTGCTAGATTAATCATTAATCATCATAGCCCAATCGAAAAAATGAAGAAGAAAAAGAAAGAAAATGAATCATATGTTTTTTCCTTTTTTTTGTTCACATACCCAGTAGTGAAAGGCATGTGGGTTCCCTTATAGTTACGTGTTACTGAACTAACCTATTAATTATCGAGTGTTTGGATTCTAGAGTGGCGACCAAGATTGGGAGTGGCATTTTTATTTCAATGGAGTTGCCAAACCTACATTTTCCCGCCAGTTTTGTCATAATAGAAAGCGGCGTGCAGATCACCTGTCTTAGCTTGTTATCTAAGCATCCCTGCGTGTTTCTGTTCTGCTAATTAAGGGGTAGATAAGGTAAGGTGTCGTTGTCCCTTATCTCTGTGCTACCTGCAGCTCCTATCATCCTTTCTGTCTGTCCGGTTGCTATGTCTCTCATGTGTCTCAGCAGCGATAGAATCATTAGTTGCAGCAATATTGTCAATCCTTTCAAAACTATCATTACTATTTAACTCCAAACCTTAATATAAATTAAACTGTAGGGTGATTGAAAAGAGCTCGTGCTTTAAATCTCGCGTAAGACTGAAAATCTCAACTAAAAAGCTCTGGAATGATAATCTATGAAGGCTTCGATGCATACCGTGTGGTTGGCGAAGAGGTCTCGAAGAATTGGGACACCAGTGAACAAAGTAAACAGGATGTCCCGTTATCAAGAAACCATTATGAGTCGCGGACGAGATGACATTGACAGGAACTACCACGTATAGGTCTCATGGTCTCTTGTAGCTTCCTTATTTTTTATGTTCTTATGTTCTTATGACATGCAAGAGGAGGGGAAGGAAGGAGGAGGAGAGGCAGGGGACAAGGACAGAGAGGAATGAGCTCAACTTGGTATCACTGGTTTGGCTAGTGAGAGGAGAAGTGGACAGATGGCTTGAACACAGCGATACATGACCTGCATTGCATCGCTGGCAGATGGTTGCTAACAATAACAAATGCGGAAAAAAACCTCTAGCCAACGGGAAGAGCAGGAGGAAAAAGTGTTGAGGGGTAAAATATAAGACACTAGAATGAGAAGACAAGAGAAGGAAAGTAATACAGTGGAGAAGAGTAAACAAAAACAAAAGAAGAGGGATTGCAGACGTGAAAGTGGAGACAGATTTAACGAAAGTGATTTATTCAATTGGATTTTACCTTGGATGTGTAAGGAAAGTCATGTAATCTATTTATCCTTATAACTCTTAATAGAAGTTAGAAGGTACCACACCAAATGAGCTAAGGAAACTGCACCATTCAATTATATAAAATAAGTAAGAAGAACAAAAAGAGTTAGGAGATTTATGTGATGTCGACAAGCGATGACAGGTTAGTTTTCGAAGAGGTTAATGACAGAAGGGTGAAGCATGCAGAGGCTGGAATGGCGGAAGGAAGGAGGGAGAAGAGAAGAGGAATGAGAGAGAGCAGGAAGTAAAACAGATGAACCACGACAGCATTCTTACCTTGGACCAATGTAATGAACCTGAAAGAATGTGGTGCATCATGAACTTGCCTCGAAATGTTTTCTTTTGATCATTTTTTATTTACGTGCATACAAACCTTTTTTATCTTTTTTATTGGAAGATGACAAAGAAAGATGAAAACAGATAAAAAGAATATAACCTTTGCACTAGACTAGAACGACCCAGCTTTTTGGATCAACTTGCGATCGTGTGTGTGTAGAGTTATTGTGTCAAAATGTAGATAGAGAGAGAGAGAGAGAGAGAGAGAGAGAGAGAGAGAGAGAGAGAGAGAGAGAGAGAGAGAGAGAGAGAGAGAGAGAGAGAGAGAGAGAGAGAGAGAGAGAGAGAGAGAGAGAGAGAGAGAGAGAGAGAGAGAGAGAGAGTGAAAGAGTGAGTGAAAGAGTGTGAAAGAGTGAGTGAAAGAGTGAAAGAGTGAAAGAGTGAAAGATAGAAAGAAAGAGATAGAAAGAAAGAGAGACGTCTAACGAGCTCCTCAAAATTTACAGAAACAATGATTTTTTACACGGCAGGACAGAGAGTATAGATTGTTTGCGGCACGACAGAGATAGCAGATTGTTTGCGGCGCGGCACTGTCTCAGCTTACGTGTTGGGGGGTTAAAAGATGCAGGGCTTGGCATGACCCGCGACTTGAGAAGAATGCAAAGATCAGCCCTAGCACGCCGTCACAAAGGCACACACAGACCACACCGAGAATCATAATAGAGTTCTCTTCGGGAATTTCAATGGAGCACCTGTCTTTGTGGTCCCGCTGCTCACATTCAGTACTGGAGGAGAGGAGAGATGTGACAAGTCATAGGAAAAATAGAAGGATATGAAGGGTCAGGGCTGTGTGTGTGTGTGTGTGTGTGTGTGTGTGTGTGTGTGTGTGTTGTGTGTGTGTGTGTGTGTGTGTGTGGTGTGTGTGGTGTGTGTGGTGTGTGTGTGTGTGTGTGTGTGTGTGTGTGTGTGTGTGTGTGGTGTGTGTGGGTGGGTGGGTGGGGGGGGGATGTGTGTGTGTGTGTGTGTGTCGTAGTCAAATATGGTGTGTGTGCTGTGCGTTTGTTGTTTGGTAGTGTGGTATTTGGTTGGTGTAGAATGTGTTTCGTGATGTTTAGTAGATGCTATGTTTGTGTGGTTCGTGTAGCAAATAGATTTTAACATAGAAAATTCAGACGTTGTCGGGATGAGATTAAAAGAGACAAAGTAAATAAGACACAACATAAAGACTTTTTGGAAAGGTTAGAAGTGTGTCGAAGTAGACACATAATATCCAAATGCTTTTTCCTTTCATTTATCTTGTTTTTCAGGTCAGTAGCTATATTTTCTAGAACTTTATGTATAAACAATAAGCTTACACATAGCGTGAACTAAAGCATTATCATCACTCTGCACCGTACAAACATCAGAAATAAATAATAAGTTTTCTTTCCTACCTTTCTCCCTTTCGATATAAAATTGATCGAACAAAATGACTCGACTTATCTAGGAGAAGTTGTAGTGATCAATCATTGTCTCCATCTCATTGAACCACAGAGATGCGAGATCCTATCACTAACGACCGAGGGCTGCTTGACGGCTGCTATAACCACCAAGCTTTTGCCCTTCACCATCTTCTCCTCCCCCCTCCTTGTTTCCATTGGCGATTTCGTAAATTTCTCGTCACTTACGACATCAACTCATCTACTGTATCACTCCACGAGACTCCGACACACCACACCGACAGACATCTCTTCGTCTCCTCTCTCGTTCCTCTCTCTCTCGATCCTCTCTCTCCTCATCTCTCAGATCTCCCTCTCATCTCTCTCCGATCCTCGACTCCTCCCTCTCCTCCCAATCTTCCTATCCTCTCTCTCTCTCTCCTCTCTCGTCTCTTCTCTCTCTTCGCTCTCTCTCTCTCTCTCTCCGTCTCGTCTCTCTCCCCTCCTCTCTCGTGCTCTCCTCTCCTCTCTCTTCTTCTCTCTCTCTATTGATATTCCGGTCAGCTTCATCACTATACAATTAATATACACTTGCTGCTTCTCCTTCGGCCATCCAACCCTCATTTCCTCCTCCTGCCTTTTCCTCCTCCTCCCTCCCTCCTCTCCTCCTACTCTCCTTCCTTCTCCAGTTCACCCAGTCCAGTAACTCCAGTAACTGGTAGCCCTTTAAGCCTACTCCTCCCCTTACCACTTGAAGGCTCCTTCCTGCCCCCTTTTTCTATTACACACTTTGCCTTATGCAGCTTAATGGATGTAATTTAACTAGTGCAAATTTTACACTGCTAGAAATCATCCTGCGGTTTTTTTTTCTAATGTGGTTTGTGAAAAAATACCTGACCTTTTTTTCATAATCTTTAAACTTTACTTGTGATTATTTAGATCCATATACTATTTTGGCATTATTCCTGGAGTTTATCATGCACACACACACACACACACACACACACACACACACACACACACACACACACACACACACACACACACACACATACACATACACATACACACACACACACACACACACACACACACCACACACACACACATACACATACACATACACACACACACCCACATACACACACACACACACACACACACACACACACACACACACACACACACACACACACACACACACACACACGGGTACTCCGTAGTGTAGGGGAAGCACGCTCGGTTCACAACCGAGACGTTCCGGTTTCGATCCCCGGGCGGAGCGGAAACAGATAGGCTGTTTCCTTAAAACCCAAGCCCCTGTCCACCCAGCAGTGAATGGGTACCGGGTATTAGCCGGGGTTTGTGACCTGCTCTCCGGGGTGCTGGCTTCGGCCAAAACTAAGCACTAAGGATGAATGATAAAAAATGTTGATATGGAGACGGGGCCATACGAGCGTTGCTCTGGCCCTGTAGAATACAACTAGATGAATACAACTAGATGAATACACACACACACACACACACACACACACACACACAGACACACACAGACACACACGTATATTGCTTGTGTTAACTTATGATAGGTTTGCTTGAGGCCTCTTCGCGGTTTCCTGTCCTCGCCTGATTCCCTCCGGATAACCGTGCGCCCCTAACCTATAAATCTTCGTCCTCTAAACCTTTATCATCAACCACTTGGGTAATGACTGTTGTGAGAGAATATTCTAGAACCTTCGAGAACCTTCTAGAATCTTAACTCAGTAGGGTCTTTTTTATCACGTGCATGGGGGATACTTGGCCTGAGAAATGACGGGCAAGTGTACGATATCGCGATGCTTTCGACGTGTAACCATTAGTGAGGCTACTATTAGTGAAGCCTCTAATGGGAGACTCCCATTACTGCAACATGCTTATTTTTATTATTATTACTTATTATTTTCCTCGCTGTCAAGGCCACTTTCACAATGTGGAGGAAGGAAGGTGAGGTGAACACTAATTTATCTGCAGATGTCGCGGGTAGGGGGGGGGGAAGAGAGAGAGAGAGAGAGAGAGAGAGAGAGAGAGAGAGAGAGAGAGAGAGAGAGAGAGAGAGAGAGAGAGAGAGAGAGAGAGAGAGAGGGGAGAGAGAGAGAGAGAGAGAGAGAGAGAGAGAGAGAGAGAGAGAGAGAGTTGAAGCGAGGTGAAGGAAATGTAATTAGTGTTTTGTGAACCGAGATATAATGTTTCCTAGATGAGATGAAGTGAGATAAGTAGTCATCCAAGGTTTGTCAGATGAGCTGCTGTGCTGTCGCGGTGCTGACGAGGAAAGTAGTGCAGTGTGTGCTGTATTACCTAAGTGCTGAATTTCATAAGTGCTGTAGGACCAAGATAAGGGAAGATGCTATCACCGTTAGATGACTGCTGATGAGATGAGGTGAAGCAATACAAGGCAAGGAAAGCAACTAACGCGAGAGGGAATTTACAACACTATTTTTATTCAGTCAAAACGTATTGTTATGGTATATTTCAAACTGCTTTATTTCCTTATCCATATTATTATTTTTTCTTGAGTTGAGCTCATGATATCGATCCAATATATTTATATTTTTGCAATTGTCAACTAATTTCAGTATTGTCTTTATAGTGATACGGCATAATATCAACACTATTTACAGTAAGTGGGTCCTTAAGGAATATTAGGGGGGTAGTTTTATTTGCTACTCAGGCTCTTTTCCTACCTCTACACTATCTCATTCGTGTGGCAAAGTCCTTGAAATCACCACGTAGTCACCAATATTGTGTGTTTTTAGCAGTGGTATACAGTAGATCTTCCCTTTACCTAAGGTTCTCAGGACAATCACCAGCTGCCACACACCCCAAAAAAAATCGCCTTCAGCTTAAGTGTTTTTGATTAGTAAATCACCTTAATTGCAACTACGTCAGTACGCTCCAGAGTTGAATAATAATAATAATAATAATAAGAATAATTCTATTCTCACCCGAAGGCAAACAGGAAAAACAACAACAACAACAACATAATATACCCTTGAATGCCGAGTAAAATGCTACCGTCGTCTCTCACTGATGCAGGGCTTCTCACTTTAACTCGACGCTATGATTCTTTATACCGTCGTTAAAGTAGAACCTTAACCTTAACCTACAGAGGAGGGATATTGAGGAAGTAAAACAGACGCTTAGGCATTTTTATACACCTAGACTCTGCTCTCCTTCGTCAGGTGATTTTTTTTTTTTACGTCACAAAGGACTGGCCAAGGGCACAACTAAAAGAGGTAACACAAAGCCCGCTTAGTATCCGATTGGTGATGCCAGGTCTTCAGTCTCAAGGTCTCAGTAGTAACATAAGGAACTAGGGGGGGGGGCACTCAGTAGAGCGCATACCTCCGCCCGAATATTTAATGAATATTCTTCATGCCATGGCAACAGTTGTTATTCGATTTCATAAAAAAAAGTAAAAAAACGTAATTTAAAACAAAAAAAAAGTATTATATATAATATATATATATATATATATATATATATATATATTATATATATATATATATATATATATATTATATATATATATATATATATATATATATATATATATATATATATATATATATATATATATATATATATATATATATATATATATATATATATATATATATATATATATACGTATATATATATATATATATATATATATATATATATATATATACGTATATATATATTATATATTATATATTATATATATATAATATATATATATTATATATATATACGTATATATATATATGCACTCAGTATGAGCGCATACCTCCGGCCGAATATTTCATCAATTGGTTGCCATGGCAACAGTTGTCAATAGATTTCATCCAAAATTAAATCAGTTTTTCTTTATACCAAATAGACTTGGTATACCGAGTTTGGTCCAAATCTATTCGTAACTTTTCGAGAAATCCTGTACACTAACAAACAGTCAGACAGACAGACAGACAGATCGGGGTGAAAACATAACCCCTCCAACTTCGTTGGCGGAGGTAACGAAGCGCCTCACACGGGCAGGACACTTCTACCATCCACACTCCCAAGAAGGTTACAGTAAAATGATTCTTTGACGGAAATCCATACATATTATTGACAACCCTCCTAAGTGTTGTATTAATTTGCCCTTACTGGACGAATATTTTGAGCTTTTTCTTTCTTTTATAATAAAAAAATAGAAAAAAGTTCGGACCATTATTTTTTGTATGATTTATAAATAGATTTTTATAACTTTATTAATTTTTTTCTCGTTGGAATCGGAGTCTGCACCAAATACCGTAATAAGGCTTATTTGGAAAGCCGTAATAATACCCCAATTTTTTTTTATGGAGATCTTCCCGTTATGTCAGTTTCATTTTGATTAGCCAATATACATTCAACACCTAGTTTCCTTTTTTTGTGTGTGTCTGTGTGTGTGTGTTTAATTAAGCGTTGCCTTCTGATATCACGTCTTCCTGCCTCGTCCCTATCAAGAAAGAGATCACCCAAATCTTCTCTTTCCGCTCCAATTAACACAATCGAGTGAGATGATACTTTTTGTGTGTGTGAAAAAAAAAAGTAGCTATCGTTTCAGTATGCTATGAGACGCGGTTCATTATCACCAAGATCTTATCGCCACCAGAACATGTGCCCCTGACGCAGTTGGCAGATAAAAAAATAGATAAATAAATTTCAAGATCTACTATGTTGCTCGTAATTGAGATCTAAGTCATATGCAACCCAAAAAATTTAAAAAAAACTGAGATAGTCATCGGAGAAAGAAACTGACGTGCGAGAGTATATAATTGTTATGAAGTCGGCCATAAGTTCTGAGCCTGGGAGAGCTACGGCCGGCAATTTAGAACGCTTTGTAATGGAGATTAAAAATTATTGAATGTAGTCTGGTATTTTTCCTGGAGGGAAGAATGTTGTGCTCTTTCATTAATAGATGTATTAGCACCAGTGAAAGAGAGAGAGAGAGAGAGAGAGAAGAGAGAGAGAGAGAGAGAGAGAGAGAGAGAGAGAGAAGAGAGAGAGAGAGAGAGAGAGAGAGGAGAGAGAGAGAGAGAGAGAGAGAGAGAGAGAGAGAGAGAGAGAGAGAGAGTTTGTGAGTGTTGCATGTATATCTCAATTTTTCTCTTTTTTTCTCCCTCTCTCTCTCTCTCTCTCTCTCTCTCTCCTCTCTCTCTCTCTCTCTCTCTCTCTCTCTCTCTCTCTCTCTCTCTCCTCTCTCTCTCTCTCTCTCTCTCTCTCTCTGGAACACATCTTAAGACACACGGGACATTTTCTATAATACTTAAATGAATCTTAGCGACTTCAAACACCCATGATGATAATGATAGAGAGAGAGAGAGAGAGAGAGAGAGAGAGAGAGAGAGAGAGAGAGAGAGAGAGAGAGAGAGAGAGAGAGAGAGAGAGAGAGAGAGAGAGAGAGAGAGAGAGAGAGAGAGAGAGAGAGAGAGAGAGAGAAAATGAGAGAAAAAAAATTTGTGTGTGTGTGTGTGTGTGTAAAAGTTAAAACAAAAAAATCGTCCAACACAGATAGGATACATGCCGAAACAACAGCCGACATTCACTTTCACTGTGCTCCTTATCAGGCCAGCAACCGAGCCTCTGTCACCTGGCTGTGTTGGGTATCGCGGGTCTCCTACTGACACCACCTCTCCCAGACCCCTCCCTTCCCCCCACACACACACACAACAGGGAGGCTGATCCTTAAGGGTGGCGCACTTTACCCGCCCGTGGTGTAGGCTGCCTGTATCGTGGTCTCCTAGATAGATAGATAGATCCTTGAGACTCAGAACGTAATTTCCATTGTACTTTGGGTATACCATAGGACGATTTTTTGTGAATATAAGCAATATTTTATAGATATGATCTGTTTAGTACCCTTGTCCACTAACGAATTTGGTATATTAAGTTAGTTTTCGTAATGTTATGGCTAACAAGAGACAATTTTATATAGCAAAGGAAAGATCTGGGCGTGGGGTTAAAAATAGATATAGAAAGATCGCCAAGAAGTGAGGTGGTTGAAGAAAACCGCAATATTTTTATGTACCCTCAAGCAAGACAGCTCTAGTAGATGAACGCCTGATAGGGTCTCGGTGTGCTGCCAGTCTACATGATTAATTTAGCATTCAAGATCCTCCATTAGGTCAGGAAGGGTCCGCTCTCTTGCTTTCTCAGTCTTGGCTTGACTAGTGAATACGAGTACTTGCCCACTAGATCCTCCTTCCTCTGCTCCTTGATGTGAGTTCAAAGCATTCCATTCCAAAGAGTTAAGTTCCATTGCATCCGGTAGACACTGGAAGCCATACACGTAAAGGTCTCTAAGCACCATCTTTACAGGCACTGCCACTCTCCCTCTATCTCTCTCCCCTCTCTTTTCCATCGCTTTCTTCCTTTCTTTCTCTCCCTCTCTCCCTCCTGGCTATCGCTTTACCTCTTTCTCTCTCTCTCTCTTTCTCTCACTGCTTCCTGACTGCCGCGAATTTTGACGGTAGACGCGAAGGAGTCGAGATCCGCCGCTGGGTGAAAGTGACTTTCTTATCATGAAAAAGTATACAGAAGCCTCCATCACGAGACCTCTTTCCTTCCATGCTAACACCTTCAACCTCACCTCAACACACCTCAACCCTCTCATCCTAACACCCTAGCGCCTATAACCTCTCATTCTAACACCCTAGCGCCTCAAACCTCTCATCCTAACACCCTAGCGCCTCAAACCTCTCATCCTAACACCCTAGCGCCTCAAACCTCTCATCCTAACACCCTAGCGCCTCAAACCTCTCATCCTAACACCCTAGCGCCTCAACCCTCTCATTCTAACACCCTAGCGCGTCAACCCTCTCATTCTAACACCCTAGCGCCTCAAACCTCTCATCCTAACACCCTAGCGGCTCAACCCTCTCATTCTAACACCCTAGCGCCTCAAACCTCTTATTCTAACACCCTAGCGCGTCAACCCTCTCATTCTAACACCCTAGCGCCTCAACCCCCTCATTCTAACACCCTAGCGCGTCAACCCTCTCATTCTAACACCCTAGCGCGTCAACCCTCTCATTCTAACACTCTAGCACCTCAAACCTCTCATTCTAACACCCTAGCGCGTCAACCCTCTCATTCTAACACCCTAGCGCCTCAAACCTCTCATTCTAACACCCTAGCGCGTCAACCCTCTCATTCTAACACCCTAGCGCCTCAAACCTCTCATTCTAACACCCTAGCGCGTCAACCCTCTCATTCTAACACCCTAGCGCCTCAAACCTCTCATTCTAACACCCTAGCGCCTCAAACCTCTCATTCTAACACCCTAGCGCGTCAACCCTCTCATTCTAACACCCTAGCGGCTCAACCCTCTCATTCTAACACCCTAGCGCCTCAACTCTCTCATTCTAACACTCTAGCGCCTCAACCCTCTCAATAACACCCTAGCGCCTCAACTCTCTCCTCCTAACACCCTAGCGCCTCAAACCTCTCATTTTAACACCCTAGCGCGTCAACCATGGTGGTAGTATACTTCCTCCAAGGCGTCAACCCTCTCATCCTAACACCCTAGCGGCTCAACCCTCTCATTCTAACACCCTAGCGCCTCAACTCTCTCATTCTAACACTCTAGCGCCTCAACCCTCTCATTCTAACACCCTAGCGCGTCAAACTTTCCTCAACCTTTCATTACCTAAAGCCCCAGTCCCACAGTGGCGAATAATTTGGGGAATCAATACGAATAAGTAAGAATGACATCGCTTGCGAATGATGGCGATCTTTTGATAGAAAAATAGGGGTCCGTATTGATTCTACCTCAAGACAGAATTGCAACGAATGCGGTAACTGAATATGCAGTGATATGTTTGTTTTGGAAATAAATACAATGTATTGAACAATATTTCTGTATACTTTGTCATCACCTGCGCAATCGAAGTCCGCTCGCATATAGCCTAATTTGTTAACCATATAACCAAATATAATGATATACAACCCCTTACAACAGTATACACTACACGCCAAAATATTGTTCGCTGCATCATAAACAGACGCTCCCATAAAGCTCCCTTCACACATTCACACATAAAGCTCCCTTCACACACGGGGAGGGGGGTTGTAATAAAGAAGGGAGTGTTGGTGTTGCTGGAGAAACGGGGTGGGGCGTGGAGAAGGTGTGGTGTTGGTGTGGGTGGGGTTGTTACCACGTGCTGATGGGAGTAGTGGGTAGGGAGTAACGGGGGGAGTGTAATCACGTGGTCGTGGGAGTAGGAGGAAGGTAGTCGAGGGGGGAGTGTCACCATGTGGTGGTGGGAGTAGGGGGAAGGTAGTCGAGGGGGGAGTGTTATTACGTGGTCATGGGAGCAGGGGGAGTGGAGTCGGGGGTGGGTGGAGGTGAATGAGCAAGGGGAGGGAAGCAATGCGATGAGATACAAACCAACAAGAAGTGATTCGAATTGATACGGTATTCCAGGGATGCAGTACGAATGGGCTTCAATTCGCAGACCTCTGCGATTGTTTTGAACATTCCAAAACAGTCGTATTGGCCTGTGGATGTGGCCGATCTAATACGAAAATGACGGCGAACTAATGAGGAGTAAGTAGAAACAATACGATGGTGTGAGATGCACAACAAATGCTGGTTCGTATTGGTTCGCAGCTAAAAATCGCCATAGTGGGACTGGGGCTTTTCGTCCCTACTAACACCCTGATACGTCATATCCACTTTGCTAACACCCTGACGCCTCCCTGTACACACTTTTGGGCATCTATCTCTCTAAATTTGAATCCTACTGTCACAGCATCAACACTAATTTAACAACCCTTACATCTCTCACCCGCGGTCTTAACACCCTAAGCCTTGTATACTAGTTATCAATACCTTGGCTTATCTAACTCTCATTCAGATCACACCTTGTCACACTCACACATCCCCTGCAAATACCCTGTCGTATGCCACACATCCCCTGCAAATACCCTGTCGTATGCCACACATCCCCTGTAAACACCCTGTCACCTCATACCCTGTCGCATTATACCTCACCATGCACTTCAACGCTATCACTTCCCTTCTAGGCACACATAATCACAGCTCTCATAGTCATGTTCATCTCTGTCAACTCAAGGAGATCATAAATTATTATCCTCATCTGGCAGGCAAATTTGGTCTCCTCCCTTATGTAGCACAGCAAGGCATCGAAGGCTCATCCAAGGTTGCTTCAAGAGACTAGAAGGAACTTTGGGCTGATTCGTTGACTCCAATGTTCGGTGCCGAGGTGATGGATGACTGGGTGTGACATAACAAATCAGCCAATCAATGCACTGATAAGCGTATAACAACAGTGACTTGAGCGCGATGTTAAAATCTTGCCTGTGACTGTCGTGTGACTGTTTTGTATGTCGTGTG
The DNA here is from genome assembly GCA_016584305.1 of Chionoecetes opilio. Lineage (NCBI taxonomy): Eukaryota > Metazoa > Arthropoda > Malacostraca > Decapoda > Majidae > Chionoecetes > Chionoecetes opilio. Next base: position 303,000 of record JACEEZ010005897.1, read on the forward strand.
ACTGTCTTGTATGTCGTGTGACTGTCTTGCGCCTTGTGACTGTCGTGTGACTGTCGTGTGGCGCCGCCCCGTGACCCGGATACTACATGAAATTTATGGATGTGATTTTATTTACTATTCTAATTATTTTTTTGGTGTGTATGTAACTGAGATACATGTTAAAGTTGATAATAATTGTAGCCTTGTATATATTCAGAAACTGGATCTTCGTTACAGCTACATTGAGACAAAAAAAGTTTACAAACGCCATTAAGCTTTTATTTTATGTACATGAGTAAGTCAGTTGCTGCGAGAGAAATAGTACCAGTTCATCTGAATACAAAATTGAGACGGTGACAGTAAATTATGGGTGGATCTGTATAGCAATTTTATATATGACTTTACATGTAACTAGCAGTATATGATGATTTTATTTTAGCACTTAATCCTAGATGATTAATTTCACTTATAATCTTAATGTCACTTAATAACAAATTCTTATCTGTGGTGCATCGTTTTTTGCTATTTTTTCCGATACGTTCAACTACTTAACACTTTTTTTTACTATGATGACTAATATATATTATTATAATAATTACTAATATTACTTATAGTGTAGAGGAAGCATGACAGAGCGAAGAAGGGAGTAAAGACTTGATCAAAACACGTATCAAGGCTCTATAGTGAAGGATAGGTACTGTACCCAGGATGACCTAGTACAGTAAGATCCTGACCCGGCCCGGTGTGGTGTACGTCCGTGCGTCCAAAACGTGTTCCTTCTCGATATTGCCTTGTGTTGTGTCGGAAAATTCCTCTTAATGCTCACCTGACGTTGTAATGGATGCGTCTCGAAACGGTCTGGGTAAGGAATGCCGCTCGCGTCCCTGCCCGGCATATCACACATTACAGCCGAGGAATTAGCGCATACCTCCACCCATCCGCAACCCTACTTTATTTCCGCAATTAGCTACCTGGGTCCTCAACAGGTGAGAGGGCAGAAGCTGGGCTCAACTATTCCAAAGATTCCATCTAAATGCCATAAACTTTATCGAGTCCGGTCGACCCAGCGCCCTCGACCATGACTGAGGCTTTTGAGACACTAATGGGTGGCCTAGAGAGTACTAGAACCCAACCTAAGCTTTCTACTAGATCCAGTTTTCGTTTCTAGTCGGGTGAGAGGTTTTGGTGTAGCTGGGAGCACGTCAGACAGTGAGTTATGCATGGCGCTCCCTTGGGTCTTGAAGTTCTGCTGGAGAGTTGCATCGCTTCATCAAAGAAATTTTAGAATCGTGTCAGCTCGAGGAGGATAGTAGAAGCCTGCATTTATATTACTTGTTAAACTGATTCTCCGCCAAATTTTAAACTTTTCTTACATGTGCTTCATTATTGTTGATGCTGTACTACAGTGTACGAGACTTGGAAATATGATAATCAGATGTGCACGTAATATATTTTGACTATTATCTATATTTTCATGAACATTTTAATGCTAATTTGATTCAACAACTTGTATAATGAAGCATCACTGGTCATGAACACTTTTCTTTATCTCTTATCGTAGGTAATTATTCATATTCTCGTCGATAGAGGTGATAAGTAGTACCATTTACGTAAAATACTTCAGGATGCATAAATTCACTTTCCGTGCATTAGATCAAAGTGAGATAAATCATTGCTAGATATTTTAATCTGCCTTTATGGAGCAGCATCTCATTGACTTAAGATGCCTTGCTGACGGTGAATAGACACACACGTCTCTTATACGTACAAGGAAACTTACCTGCCTTGCTGGGTGGAGTCCAGAGGATCCTACAAAGGTAAGAGTTGCGTAGGCGGACGACCTGGTCAGATATA
>JACEEZ010005897.1:312332-324832 GCA_016584305.1 Chionoecetes opilio
GATGGAGGCGGTGGTGGTTGTGATGGGGGGAGGGGAGAAGGGAGGGGATAGAGGTGATGGTAGAGGGGGGAGGAGGGGGGTATTGAGGTGATGTTGGTGGTGGGAGGAGAGAGGAGGGGGATGGAGGTGATGTTGGAGGTGGTGGTGGTGTGGAGGAAAGGGGTAGGAGGTGGTGGTGGTGATGGTTGTGGTGGTGGGGGGGGGATAAGGTGGGTGTGTGGTGATGGTGGTGGAGGGGATGGGCTGTTAAGAGGTAATGGCTTCCCTCGGGTGTGATTGGCTGTGGTCGGGAACATGACTTAATTATGAGCCGCGCGTTAAGGTGTTGCGCCCTGACGGTTCCCTTTAAAGCTCTTGCGTTGCTTACCTCAGTATGTGTGTGTGTGTGTGTTTGTTTTTTTGTTTGGTGTGTGTGTGTGTGTGTGTGTGTGTGTGTGTGTGTGTGTGTGTGTGTGTGTGTGTGTGTGTGTGTGTGTGTGTGTGTGTGTGTGTGTGTGTGTGTGTGTGTGTGTGTGTGTGTGTGTGTGTGTGTGTGTGTGTGTGTGTGTGTGCTCCTTTACCTTAATGATATTCCTCTTACTTCTTCTGTCCTATTATGCAATGTTTTCTGTATCCTCCTCCACCCCATTCTTTTTATTCCTCTTCTTTTGCTTCGTATCTCACATAGGTATAATTTCCTTTCTTTTTAGTGATAAATATGGAATCCCGCTACCGTGGAGTTAAGGTAAATAGATACTTTCTTATGTCTTAACCCAGATTTAACTCTGAATAATGCATTTTTTTTTTTATTGCGTGAACCCTTTTTTTCCATGATTCCCATAGCCAACACGATGCTTCAGGGTAGAAAAAAACATTCCTGCTGAACAGAACCGCAAAACCGAGGCGTAAAAAGCAGAGAGGCAAAAAACAGTGCTATCGGTATTCCTGAGGCAGCTGGAGAGAGAGAGAGAGAGAGAGAGAGAGAGAGAGAGAGAGAGAGAGAGAGAGAGAGAGAGAGAGAGAGAGAAGGCCACACGCTGGTTGTTACGATAGCCGCTGCAGTAGCCTAACGAACACAGCATTAGTGAAGCTGTGAAAGCAAGGCATGTCTGATGGGCTGGCCTGTATTTGTTAGCAGACCTCCCTTAAGGCACACGTGGCTGCGGGTATTATTATTATTACTTATTTTTTTTACATCACAAAGGACTGGCCAAGGGCAAAAAAAAGGCGTAACAAAAAGCCCGCTAAAAGGTATACCGGAGCGAGTGGTTAAAGAGAAAGAAAGAAAGAAATCATGAAAAGTCAAAGAAAATCAAAGAAAGTTATGAAAGAACAGCAGCCAGTATATGCCAGATGCTAGAATCTTTGTATTTGCGATGCCTGCCATTGTGATGTGTTTTGTTAGGAGTAAATGATACGCGTGTTGAGACATGTAAAAAGGTTATTGCGCATATTTAAGATTCTATCGGGTACGTACTTATGACACATTCTCTTCTGTGAGTGTAAAGACTACATGTACCATCGCACTACCTAAGCACATGTAATTTATTTATTTATTTGAGGACCATCTTCATAAATCCCTTTACTTCACCATGAGTCACGACACTGCCCTGTTGTCTGGTCTGAGTGTTCGTACGCCTATCATTTCCCCCATGATATATCCCATGTATTAAGGGTTATTAAGGTTAGGAAAGGGTAAAGGATGAAAATAAAGGAAGGATAAGGGTAAAGAAAAAAATCATAATACCTCAATGATTTGTTTCTTCAGGTTGTCTTGCTCACGTCTCGCTCTTCTCCACTAATTCAATTCTCACGCACTCTAGCCATACAGGGCGTAGCTTGGTCGGGCCACAACTTACCAGTAGAAACTTGACGCTGGAACAGGTGCGGGCGTTGCCATTTACCGCTCGAGGAATGGCGTAGAGGATTAAGGGAAACGGAGGTAAAAAAAGGACGACACAAAACGAAGGTATATACAGTAGGAGGTGAAGAATAACGCGGCGGTGAAAGGTATAAGGAAAAAAGTGACAACAAAAAGAAAATAACGGAGGAGTCGCATTGCAATGGAGAAAAGTTGGAAGATCTGAAAAACTAGGTGTGGTGAGGTACAGACTGGGAGGCACGTGGCGGGGGAATGTGTCCTCCCGCAACACCTCAGGCACAGATATGCTTACCATACTGTGGATGATATTTCTGATAGTCTTGCCAGCGATGTAACATGTAGAATTATCTATGATGAGCTAAATGTACGCAAGAAAGGGAGAATAAAGTTAATATATTGTGTAAATTAAAGTTGATTACGTTTTAGATCAATTGAATTTTTACATGTAGTAAGAGTTTAGGAGTTCTTAGGCTGCTATGGCTGTGTTCAAGTCAGTTAATAATATTCTTGTGGACTACAGTTATGTACTTGTCTGTGGAGAATTCGCGTTTCACTTCCATAAAGTTGATTGGGTTTTGTAAATTCTGGTCAATAATTTATCTACTTATCTATCTATTTATCTGTGTAGGTGTGTTAGTATGTGTGTCTATAACATTCATTTTATAAATAGAATACATCTGCCTGTATAAAATAGGTAGGTTTATAGTCACCATTGATTATATTGAATCAAATGAAGCATTTACTAGACGTGTAACACATCTAAATGACTTGCAATAATACCAAGATATTCAAGAGAGAGAAACTAAAACTCAATATTTATGTATATAGCTGGACATTTATTTTGCAATATAATCGATAATATTACTTCCTAACCTTGAGTTTAAGAAACATTTGGCACCGCCATTAAATCACATGAATTATCATCTGGTCTTGTCTTTGCGGCCAAGGATTAGCTCACTCCTACTCGCTTTTACTCATGTCTTCCTGATTTATCGATAAGTTATTATTGCCGGGCGGGTGCAAGTGTCCTGTGGTGGTTAGCGTCCACTCTGTGAAGGACTTCTTGTATCCAGTGGCAACGAGAGCCGCAGCGCGTCACCTTGGGCAGCGACTCTGTGGGTGGCAGTCCAGGACAGCCTAGACACCTGACGCCTCATCACGAAGGCTGGATCGGCGCCTCTTCCGATATTTATCTGTCAATACTTTAGCACAATGATATTATAGACTGAGTTTTTTTACGAGCCGAAAAATCCTGACCCCTTGTTGCTTACTGACTGATATTTGATGCCAGGAGAAGGGGTTCTTCTTAATTTAAGTTGTATTTTATCATAGTTAACCGTTTTATCAGATAAACATAGGCATAATTTTAAGCATGAGACCTTATGATAGAATGGAATTTTTGCCTCGCTGATTAAAATAAACTATAGTTTCCTTTATTTGTGTGATGCAGGGGGTGGGGGTGGTAGAGGAGGACGCTTTCTTACACAGCTCGTGAAGCTTTTGAAAAGCAAAACGTTTGTCGGGTCCATGACGAACTGGAAATAGAAGATACTTTTTGAACTGGCTCCTTAGTTGTCCTGAAATGTGGGGGGGGGAAGGAGTGCTCGGCCCGCGGAGGCTGGCCAACACCCGCCCGTGGCCGCACCGCGAATTAAAGATAACGATCCAAACAGGCATCATGATCAAGATTCTCATTCATTACAAACACTAGAGATTGCTCGATTTCACTCTGGGCTGCCATAACTCAGGACCGTCGACCTTCGAGGAAATACATGTTTACGAGGCAATATTCTGCGTCTTGGTGCTCATTTGTTGGTAATACATCTGGCGCAGGTGCTGTTTTGCACACCTGCTGCCGCGGCCCTTGACATACAGGCTGTGAAACTACCGCCATGTGAGCCACGGAGTCTCCGCCTTGCCTCGTCCTGCTCGACGCCATTCCGGTGACCTGTTGCCTTAGCTGTTCCATCATGGCACTAAATGTTTGTTTATTTATAGCCAGTACCAGTTAATGGGAACACTTATACGTGATATTCTAATGAGTAATAAGAGTGCTGTTAGTTGTTGAACAGTGGCTCTTCTTATTCCCGATAAAGAAATGTGTTTCAGACTCAAAAATGTGTCTTTGATGTCACAAAATTTTACTCAGTGCAATTCAGTGACATACCTTACAAAGGTTGTAAAGTGTTGTTTTATTCTAAGTACCTTCACCTTTCATACAAGCATCATCTATACACGGGAAGTTATGTTTCCACAATTTCGATTTATTTATATTGACCAAATTTATGCTCTAAAGCCTCTAGGACGTATATTTCTCATTTTTCCAATACTTAAGGACATCTCTTAACGTGCCTTGTAAGGGTAATGTTACCGCAAATGAATGCGATATGATTTGTACGCGGTTCATGGAAGAATTGAAAAAGACATTTATGATCTTTAAAATGAGAAAAAAAAGTGTATTTTATCATTGACTCATTTGTCTTCTTCACTAGATAGAATATCAGAGAAAAGCAAAGCATTTATATCCATCGAAATACTCGTACATTATACACCGTGAACTTGTTTTCGATCAACCGACAAACCATAAATCGTTACCATATCACTCCACATCGTATTCACTGTATCACTCCACATCGTATTCACTGCATCACTCCACATCGTATTCACTGCATTACTCCACATCGCGTTCACTGCATCACTCCACATCGCGTTCACTGCATTACTCCACATCGCGTTCACTGCATCACTCCACATCGCGTTCACTGCATCACTCCACATCGCGTTCACTGCATCACTCCACATCGTATTCACTGCATAACCGTCGGCACTTTGCTCCCACATTTCACTGCATACATAAGTGATACAATATTATCACTATGCAGTAAAAAAAAAAAAAAAAGGATAATTACTGATACTCTTTTCCTAACTAACACATATATCCCAATGAGATCTGGTTCACTTACAATAAATTTATGTTATACTATTTCTCCTCTCGTGAAGGTGGGCTCTGTTCTCACCACAAAGACGAGTACGTTTTGCTGTAGAATCATATACACCGTAGCTTGGACCTGCCTAGATGCTTATCATGAAAGGGTTAGTATAATGCTGGTCAAGTCCTCAAGAGCGTGATGCATGAGCTTTAATACCAACACCTTCCTCTGCGGTGGTCCCTTCGGTGCAAAATATGGTCCGTGTAGCCTTGTAACTCATTGTATGATCGCAGGGTCGCTAACGCCAGGGTGTGATGCCAAGAGTTTATGGGTAGCATCTCAAAAGATTAGATTCTCGATCAATATTGTAAAGATGAGTTTTATCGACGAGGGAACGGGTTTATTTTAGTGTTTTATGTGTCAGGAGGGAGGAGGCTCCATAACGGACGGCAGAGAGAGAGAGAGAGAGAGAGAGAGAGAGAGAGAGAGAGAGAGAGAGAGAGAGAGAGAGAGAGAGAGAGAGAGAGAGAGAGAGAGACAGGTAGACTGACAAGCAAGTAAATCGAAAGAAGTTAACGACATAGATGTATCAAATGAAAACTTGTCTGTATACTTTCATACTAAAGCGCCTCTCTTTATCTTGTTAACTTAGAATGTAATGCAGATATTAGGCATTGCTCGCTCGTGTTGGCCTTTCTTTGCTCTAACTTACGAGGAGCCATTAAGGGTAGTGCTCATTTCCCTGCATCCCTGCATTCGGTCAGCGGTTCGAGCCCACCAAGTTCGTCCTGACGTGGTGGCGCTTTGTATAGTCAATAACCTTGTAGTTGGTACTTGCAAAGTGTCTAGATAGGATCAAAGTATCGTATCTTATCCTATGGTCCTTGAGTCCATTTCAAAACTCCTTGGAGAATATTCGCCATTAATGTTGGATTAAGGCAGATTTGGAGTCGAGTGTGGTTGTGTTGTCTCGTATTTTTGGATATGTTGAGTGTATCCATTTTGTGTACACTTCCGAGGCCTCCTGTGGGCCCTTGAGATGGACCCACGTAGAGCCTTATCATGATGGCCTTGATATTTATCGACAGTATCAGTGTGGTCGTTGGCGTTTAAATGATAGTATTTGGTAACTGTTGTCTAACCGGCCAAGCATATTAGTTTTGGCTGAGTCTAATAATAACTCTTCCTCTTATTTGGGTTTTGTTGCTGCACTGACCTGACAGCCTTTTAGTCCCTTCATGGGTGGTTTTCCTAAAGGAGGTCACAGTTATCCACAGCGAGTAACCTCAAAAACCTCATGATACCTGAAAATAGTGATGTCACCTCTCCATTCCTGCCGCTGCAAACTCATTACCTTCGGGATTTCAAAGAAGTACTGTCATACATCAGCTAATATCAGTTACCACTTCTCACTATAGCTACTCATACACACCAAACCACAGCCAATATCTCTCAGTCACTCTAAGCCACATCTTAACGCTTCCCAGCATGCTATATCAATTGATTACTATCGATGTACTGACTACGATAGAAGATACATTCTCTGCGCCTGCTCATTCAAGACTGACGACCTGATTTGGTTTGAGGCTGACTCCCAAACCTCACCTGACGTCACGCGCACAAGAAATTTTTTTAGTTTGGCCGCGGAGAGACCTGGTAATAATAAGTTGATCTAGCCAGCATGTTTCCTCTCGACCTCTTTTCAATAGCCGCGCCTCAGGTCAGGGCCACACCTCGACTTCCTCTCCCCACTTCACCTTACGTCTTCGTCCTTCATCTGTGGCACCCCTGGAGGGAACTGTCAAGGTCCTCTGCCTTCAAATTGACTTATATTTACGAGTTGCTGTTTAGTTTTGCTTCCTCTAAATCATGCGAGAGACTGGTGGCTCATATGTAACCAATGTTCAATTGAAGCACAACTGAGATACTTAATTGCATTCAGTATATAATTGCCTAAGTGAACCGGTTCCCTTCGGTAAATTATTTGAATATAACACAACAAAGGTTTCTCTAGACCCTGGGTTTAATCATCACCTGAGAGCATCTTTATAGCACCCTTCTTCCTTCATAGGTAACATCAGTGATTTTACCTGCGTAACCCTCTGAGCGTCACCTGTAGACAGTAAGTGGCCTGTACATGTTACCTGTCGAGAAGATAACAATTAAGATCATACACCCATGCAGTATTGAATTGATTGAAAGTCGATAGCGATCTATAATGTTTTCCGCAGTGCAGTTTATAATGTTTATGAAGTACTGATGAAAATGATAATGCCTTGTATTTTCTTGATTTTCATCAGTTAGATTCCTTTTTTTGCGTCGTGAAGAATTAATGTGTAGTCAAGACGCTATAAGTTGTATAATCACACCAATGATTGTAGATGGAGGTTCATAATGAGTACCTGTTGGGTGTTGCCTGGTGAAACTACCGCACAGAAGGGTTGTGACAGGTGGACACTGTCATTAAGTACCTGAGGGGAGCTCCGGCGCCGCCCCACCCACACCACCGCTACTTCGCAAGTCAAGGTCGTCTTTTTCCCATCACAGTAACCTTTCAAGCGAGTGTTTATTTTCTTATTATAGATATTAACCGTTACCTCCATGTTGTAGACCCTAATCGTTTGCATACTATAAATACATAGAGTGAGAGAGAGAAAGAGAGACAGACACAGGATGCAGAGAGAGAGAGAGAGAGAGAGAGAGAGATTAAAATATGACAGACTGAAGGAGACCATGAGGAGGAAAACAAGTATGCTATCATGGACAGTATTCTTGCTGAAACTAAGAGGCGATTGCAACAGTGATTCATAGAGGTAAACACAGCTTACTCGTGTACTCCTTATGGTTGATCAACACAAACCTCACGTTCGATCGAGTACGATACCAGACTGAAACACGCAAGGAAACTTAAAGAAAAGCACAGAATTCATATTTCTTGACTCATCCCCCCTTCTCTAGTACTTACCCATCAATCAGATCATTCCATTAATTATCTCATCAAACTCTTCTACCGGTTATTAAAGTAACGAAGAGCTCCTATGATTGTCGTATCAGGAGGAAGCAATGCGGATGTAAGTGGGCCGTACGTTGTCTATCTGACTCGATTGTGTGTTGGCACGAACGCGGCTTAACGCAGCCGTAAAGAAAAGCTGCATACAAGTTGGCCCGGCCGAGACTGCATCCTTATATAGGTATCGATTCTATATATTAGTGGAAACGTTTAATATCCCGCCGTTGGAGGAGAGGCAGACTGGTATTTACCGTCGGGAGATTCTGGCGGAGCGGACTTACCTTTCGATGTGCAGGAATAAACGAGGGTGAGGCGGTGGTAATCAGGCACTTGTCGAAGGCTCCCATTAACTTGCCGTATAATTACCAACACGAATAGTCTTAAGTGTTACCATCGCCGGGTATTTGCCGGATAATTGAAGGCGAGGTGTCCGATTCGTTGTCTGGACCGCGTTGTCTGCTTTGGATTGGACGCGCTTCCTCTCGCCTCGATTATGAAACAAGGAGAATCAAGCACGAGAAAAAAAGAAAACCGAGCATGTAAATTTGATCAGATTCCAGGGATATTTATGCATGAATCGCGGTCTGTGTTTTCTGAGATCTTTCTTAGACATGTTACATAAGAGCCAGACTCGTTTGCTATGTTTCTGCCTCAATCCTTGCTCTACTCTACACTCCCCATTCTGTACTCTAACTCGCTCACTGCCCTTCATCTTATCCCACTCAGCAACCCTTACTCTGTCCCACTCATTTTTTCTCTCAACGCACCCCTTTTTATATATCTAGCCTTACCTTACTCATCTTTCCTCTCTCCTTACCCTGCCCACTCATCCTCCCTTACTCTGTCCCACTCATTTTTTCTCTCAACGCACCCCTTTTTATATATCTAGCCTTACCTTACTCATCTTTCCTCTCTCCTTACCCTGCCCACTCATCCTCCCTTACTCTGTCCAACTCATTTTCGTTAACCATTTCCCACTCATTTTCACTCAACCTTCACTTTTCACTCAGTTTCTCTCGCCAAGTCCCTCTCATTTACCTTCAACCTGTCCTACTTACCCTATTTTACCCTAGACATCAGACCTTCCCTTGCAATGATTTACAATTCATACCCTCTTACAATATTCACTTTACAATTCACACCCTTATCACCACTCGTGTGTTCTACTTCCTATACCTAAATCCAGTCACCCTGTATCGCCTTCTGTTCTTTTCTTCCCATTTGTTTTCCTCGCTCTTATTAAGCCTCACATTCTTCACGTCATTCTTCATTCTCTCATGTCTACCCACCATCACTTCCCTTTTCATGTCTCTACCTTCACTTCATATTCCTAACACTCATTTCATCCTGAGGTCATCATGTTTTTGTTTGTTTTCCCCGTAGTTCCTGATCCCTCACAAAATATCTCCCGGAGTAAATATCTCATTTCTTTTCTCGCTATGCCTTCCCTGCGTGCCTTGTCTTTTATATCTTACTCTTTCTATCCCTGTTCTATCTGTCTCTCTTTTCTATCTCTTTACTATCCCTTTCTACCTCCCTTCCTCTAGTATCTCTTTTCTACTTATTTCTCTATTGCTTTTTATTTTATGTATCTATCCTTTTCCCACGCTGCTCTTATTACTTCCTTACCTCAGCTCCATCCATCTATCGTCACTTAACCAGGGTACTGTCCAAAATATGTTTAACCTTGCATCTATAGATTGAACCACTCACTAATGATGAGTGACAGAGAGATGCCTGACAACGTATTCGAAAGCTCATTAATTGCTTTTTCTATGCATTCTTGGACTCACATTTATTGCCTGGTGGTTCGTGAGATTGGCTGATTAATGGCATGATGATTAGCGGGCATTTTCTGCTTGGCTAAATGGTATTCCAAGTTATGTTTGACTTTTTTTAGCTTATTCTATTTTTGTTATTGTATTATTATATTGTTATGCATTTTCTATTGCATAAGCTGATGAGGTGTACAATTACTGGCTTACTAATCCCCCAGAAGTGTTCTCATGGGCGAGCCTTCCTATGCACAGAACTAAGGGTGTCAACAAACACACGCCGCCTTAATTTGTCTTTCTTCTTTTGCCTGCATAGGTTCAAAAAATAGCGACCTGACATCTTTTATTAGCACTAGCATACTCTTTCCTACAGTCGTTCGCATGAGCGGGACTTCGTAGGTACAGAACTAAGCAGGATTAATAGACATCTAGACCCTATCATTTTAAAAGTCTATAGATCTTGGAACTAAGGGTGTCGGCACACATACTCGCGGCCTCACAATGTATATACAGACAGTCTACGTTGTTTGGCTTGCTGCATGGGAGGGAGTCGAAAGGGAGGAGACAGGGAGTGGTTGGCTCGTGGCTCGGCGTCAGAGTCTGTCTTGCGGTGGTTACTTCACTCTTTTCCTCTCCATCTTAGCTAACGGAGTGGCGAGGTTAGCAAACTTTAATCCTCTGTGAAGCATTATTTGTGTTTACTAGTAATTATATTTTTTTATCCTCAGCAGTGGATAATGACCTAGACCTGGAGGCTTGTAATTAAGTTGCTTCTTGTTTGCGCCCCCATGTTGTAGACGTGAAGGCCACTGAAGGGTCATGGAACTTAAAGACTGAGAATCTATTTGGTATTTGCTGCCAGTATCATGCATAAACCTGCTCTTATTTTATTTTTACGTTGGAGCCTATAGGACCTGTAGGCTATTTTTTCTTTTGAGGGCCTAGGTGGTTGGCTCTGCACATTCTGGAAAGTCGTGATGTCAGTCGCTCTGGCCCGTTTGTGTCGCAGACTGGATTTTTATAGTGACACCTGTGGTCTTAGGTGAAGATCCCATTTTCTGTGATGTTTGGATCCTTAGTCAGGCTCATGCTGCCACCTGGTGTTCCTCCGTCGCACTCGCAGTCGAAATAACGGGTATAGCTGCTTGCGGGTTTCTTCAGCCACTCGACGATGGATTGACAGTTGCACCTTGGTGGGACTTGAACTCGGGACCTTCTGCTCCCATATCAGGCTTTTGTCGACCGCATGTATATAGTCTTATGTATATAGTATATTGATAAACACACACACACACACACACACACACACACACACACACACACACACACACACACACACACACACACACACACACACACACACACACACACACACATACACACACACACACACACCGCATTACCAGGCTTCATTGCCTGTGTGGTCAAGTAGATAAGAGCGCCACAGGCCACAGGCTATGGTCGGGCGTTCGATCCCCGACCCCGCTTGCTCCCGTGGATTTTTCAATGACAAATGTGAGCGGTTACTGTCCCCCTTGAGTAAGGAGATGGGGTGTATATGTGCGAGGTCCCACTATTACCCAAAAAGATCTGTCACTACTGAGCTGTTTCCGGGAGGGTGAATCTGTCGATCGCGAGTCCAGCTCGCGTGGACAAGACTATGGGTAAATACACACACACACAGCCCGTCAGCCTATATGCACTGTCCAGTTCACCAGCCAAGAAGTCCTTGGCAAATAATCCTTGCCTGCAATCCAGCAGGTTTGAAACCCGCTCAAATCCTGAAGGTTTTTCACCGACAAAAACGAACAGTTACTGTCCCCCTTGAACAAAAGTATGGGGTGTTTGTTGTGTGTGAAGTTCCAGCATTACTCAAAGATCGGCTCTAAAAGCTTTAAGGTCCCTACTGGGAAGGAAATAGTTTATGGTCACAAGTCAACCGCGTGATCAAGACCAAGACACACTCCAAGGATAAGAATGGGAAAGGCTTTGTGGCAGCGACGGTTTTATGAGGATATCATAAATAGTCATCCAATTACTCACAAGATATTTTATAGCTCCACTTTTTGTGACGTGGGAGAAGCAGGCATCTCCGACCAGATAATACAATGTAAATAATTTCTTTTTATAAGTGTTGGAATCGTGTACCTTGGCTGACGTCCAACCAGTAATTAACAAGAGAGCTCGGTATTTAATTATGAATAATTACTAGTTTGGGGAGATTAAGCGTAACCTATGATCTGTACAAGTCATAGGAGGGAGGCGGCTGGGCTATCAGTCATCCAGATTACGTTGTAAATTGTGGGAACGTTATTAACATCATTAAGATAAATACGATGTTTTAGCGATAACAAGACGTTCTGCAAAAACTACCAACTGCCTTTACCAGCTGCTGTGCATGTTTCAAACTCTTAATTGTGTAATTTAGCGCATTGCAGAGCTTCTCGTATAGATATGAACACATTTCAACATTAGAAACCTACTCAGACACCTGGGCAATTAAGAAAGGGGAAAAAATTAATTAACTCGGAAATAAAGAAATAAAATATGTTCAGGTTGTAAAATGAGTAGATAAGAGAGAGAGAGAGAGAGAGAGAGAGAGAGAGAGAGAGAGAGAGAGAGAGAGAGAGAGAGAGAGAGAGAGAGAGAGAGAGAGAGAGAGAGAGAGAGAGAGAGAGAGAGAGAGAGAGAGAGAGAGAGAAGAAAAAAAAGAGAGAGAGAGAAAAAAAATGGGAAATGCCTCAGGAACTATCTGCCAAAATATGTAAAAGATTTATGACGTAGACCACTACTATCACCACCACCACTAGCATCACCACCACTACCATCACCACCACTACCACAGCCACCACCATCACCACCAACATCACCTAACCAAAACAACAACAATAATAACAACACCTCCTCCACCAATTAATTACACC
>JACEEZ010005897.1:329832-397332 GCA_016584305.1 Chionoecetes opilio
CTACCATTAATCTTCTATGTCATTGGATGTGTCTTATCACGGCCAGCAAGCAACACGGTCTACCATTACATAGCATTACGACACTGTTGTATATCTAGATAATAATTCACGTGTTATGGACATGTAATGGTCTTGTAACACATGGATCACTGTGTTGGGTACTCGTAAATAAAATAAAAAGGAAAATGACTGTAATTACCAGTTCATCGTCGGTAAGCAAGGGTCGTATGTAGGTTATGAGGGTAATTATGAGCGGGAGTCGTTCATCAGAGGTCGTAGTTAAGTTGTTTGTGGGTTGACTGGCCGGACGCATATTCCCGTTTTCTGGAAGAGTATGTGGCGCTTACTCTTGAGCACGTCAGGTTAGGTTACGTTAGGTTATGGATAGGGTAGGTTAGGTTTTCCTGGTATTTGTGTGGTAACTTTGTATGGGAATCACAATGAGGGTATTTTCGAGATTATCCTATGGTTAGTTTCGGAGCTACAGCCAAGCGTCTTCACTCGGAAACCACATACCCACATAGAGAACGAGAATAAGCTGGCCGGACGCTGGATCATCACATCACATCGCCTATCAGTGTTTCCTTCTCATCGTGGCCTCAGTGTCTGGTATCCCGCGTGATTGTGCGAGTTTTCTAACATACACATCTTAATTAAGACGGTGTGTATACCCTCCTGCGATAGAGCTTCATTAAAACAAAGAATAGGTGCCGTCATTACGTTGGAAGTTAGAAATTTCATATAATGACTGCAAGCTTTTTGTTTAATATATTGGTTGTGATAGAGACAATACACACATATTTCTTCATTATACCCTGGCTCATCAGACGCGAAAAAAAGCGCTATTGATTTATTATGATCATTATCTCTCTCAATTTATCGCCTAATCATTCACCTCGGGGTGGTGGCGTGCAGTTATCTTTTTTATTCATAGATTCTGGAGTTAAAGGAGAATAGAGAAGTCGTTTGCATAACCCGCTGTGCCGAGCCTTGATTTACGTAAACAGGAGATTGTGGCGTCGTGTGAGGCTACGAGAGGAGGTTCACGGGTGGCCCTTCAAACACTAGCCTGTTTGTTGCTGTTTCTCATTAAGCTTCGTAATTTGATATCACTTTAGTGCAAAAGACAAACACATTATCCACGCTTCATGTGATTTACACCTTAAGAACTTCGTTTTATTTTATCTAACTTTTTTTTGGTAAGTTCATCATCCTATTAGATGATTCTACATTTGAGCCGTTAAAGTGGCCTCATTTTGTTGCATACCATAGTTTAGCCCCTTGAGGCATAGAACATAATATCCATTGTAATTTGGATACCATTATACAATTTTTAGTGAATATAAGCAATATTTTATAGATATGACATAATTTAGTATTCTAGGCGACTAACTAATTTGGTATATTAAGTTACTTTTCGTAATTATATGGCTACCAAGAGACTATTTTTATATAGCAAAGAAGAGATCTGGGCGTGAAGGGGGTAATCTTGGTATTTTTACTGATAAGTTAGACGGCAGAAACAGAAATGACGCGCTTCGCCTGTCCTCCTCCACACAGAACGTCCGCCAGGTGAGGCCAGGTGTGCCAGTGGTGCTAATGATCCCTGCACACACTGACCCGTCCTCAGGTGTGGCGAGGGACCAAAACGTAAATTAATTTCAACTCATGTCTCGCTGGTTTATTTTGTGATGCTAATTTACTTTCCACTCTTAAGTCAGTATAATATAAACTGCATTTTGTTACTTACGAAGACTGTCTGTTGTTATTTATCCACTTTATTTTCTTGTCAGTCATGTTGCTGCGATGTATGTTGTGTATTTACGTGTAACACCTTCATACATACACAACAATTAGTTTCTGCTATCGTTAGGTGTGTTATGTTCTGTCTTACTCATAACCCAACCAGCGAAAACGTTATGAAATGGAACGGCAATAATACAATACATACTTAATACATACATACTTAATACATACTCTACTTAAGCAATACATAGGCAATACATACAGAAACAAAAATATGCACATAAATAGCACACTGTATGCCTCAAATCGAATTGAAATGCAGGTGAAGCCTTAGAAGCCGATGAGCTTAGTAAGAAATGTAGCTAAGGATAGTTTATACTTTTATTGAAAACCACATTAATTTTATATGGCTGTGATTAGGAGATTACAAGGATTTCATAAGGATGTGTGTTCATGGCCAAGTATCTTCTCTTTCTCTCTGTTTATACCCAAGTCTCTTTCTCTATTTTTCTCTCTTTCTCTCTTTTTTTCTCTCGCTTTTTTGTATCTTTTTTTTTTCTCTCTCTCTCTCTTTTTTTTCTCTCTCTCTCTCTCTCTCTCTCTTTTCTCTCTCTCTCTCTCTCTCTCTCTCTCTCTCTCTCTCTCTCTCTCTCTCTCTCCCCTCTCTCTCTCTCTCTCTCTCTCTCTCTCTCTCTCTCTCTCTCTCTCTCTCTCTCTCTCTCTCTCTCTCTCTCTCTCTCTCTCTCTCTCTCTCTCTCTCTCCTCTCTCTCTCTCTCTCTCTCTCTCTCCTCCTCTCTCTCTCCTCTCTCTCTCTCTCTCTCTCTCTCTCTCTCTCTCCTCTCTCTCTCTCTCCTCTCTCTCTCTCTCTCTCTCTCTCTCTCTCTCTCTCTCTCTCTCCTCTCTCTCTCTCTCTCTCATCTCCTCTCTCTCTCTCTCTCTCTCTCTCTCTCTCTCTCTCTCTCTCTCTCTCTCTCTCTCTCTCTCTCTCTCTCTCTCTCTCTCTCTCTCTCTCTCTCTCTCTCTCTCTCTCTCTCTTCTCTCTCTCTCTCTCTCTCTCTCTCCTTCTCTCTCTCTCTCTCTCTCTCTCTCTCTCTCTCTCTCTCTCTCTCTCTCTCTCTCTCTCTCTCTCTCTCTCTCTCTCTCCTCTCTCTCTCTCTCTCTCTCTCTCTCTCTCTCTCTCTCTCTCTCTCTCTCTCTCTCTCTCTCTCTCTCTCTCTCTCTCTCTCTCTCCTCTCTCTCTCTCTCTCTCTCTCTCTCTCTCTCTCTCTCTCCTCTCTCTCTCTCTCTCTCTCTCTCTCTCTCTCTCCTCTCTCTCTCTCTCTCTCTCTCTCTCCTCTCTCTCTCTCTCTCTCTCTCTCGATTAGCATCAGGGGCCGTGTTTCCGCCGCTGCTGACGGGCGGGGTCGAGCGGCAGTAAAGCACGCGGGCCTGCTCAGATGGCTATCCGGACGCCTGATGCGCCTTGTAATGGGAGTCTCTCTTGCTCCTCTTCTCTTTCTTATGTGTGTGTGTGTGTGTGTGTGTGTGTGTGTGTGTGTGTGTGTGTGTGTGTGTGTGTGTGTGTGTGTGTGTGTGTGTGTGTGTGTGTGTGTGTGTGTGTGTGTGTGTGTGTGTTGAAGAACCTGTAGAGAGAGAGGGGAGAGAGAGAGAGAGAGAGAGAGAGAGAGAAGAGAAAAGAGAGAGAGAGAGAGGAGAGAGGAGAAGAGAGAGAGAGGAGAAGAGAGAGAGGAATGAGAGAGAAGACAGAAGAGATACAGAGATTTATGTTATTGATGCGAGAGTATACGGAAAAAAAGCTCAACACACACACACACAACACACAACACAAACACAACACACCCCACACAACACAACACAACACACAACAACACACAACACACAACACACACACAAACAACAACACACCAGGTCATCTCAGCCCTTATATCATATCCTCTGTTCTAATCTACTTCTCTTTTTCTACTCAATCCTCTTCCTCTCATATACTTCTCTCATCCCACTCCTTCAATTTCTGCCTTTACTAACTTCAGCATCGTCGCTGATTTATCGACTTATTTCCGTCATCTCCCCTCCTTCTCTCACTCTCACTCTCTCTAATCTCTTTCGCTCTCTCTCTCTCTCTCGTTCTTCTCTCTCTCTCTATCTCATCTCTCCAGTCGTCATGCATCTTTTCTCACTTTTTTTAGCAGTCGTGCTCCACTAGTATTCCATGCGCTCTACGTCGGTTGTCGAATTAGCAGTAAATTGACCGGTGCTCCGATGCTTATATGGACAGAACTCCAGCGCCTTTAATGGATTCTCTCCTAGCTCCTCTTTTCCAGTTCTTTAACCCTCTGACTATGAGGTGATGTGTTTGTTTGTGGTTGTGTGTGTGTGGTGTTTGTGTGTTGTGGTGTAGTGTGGGATGGGTGTGTTTTAGTTGAAGAAACCTGTGGAAGATGGAGTATATATGTAGAGGAGTGGGTTAAAGTGAGATAAAGAGGTGGAGAGGGTAGGATAGCTGATCAGATGGAGGGATTATGAGAGAAAGGATGTTATTACTCTTATTAGTGTTTGATTTATGATATTTGTTTAATTAATAATATGATCATTTTATATTATAGTTTATGTATAGCATTTGTTTGTACTTTTTTGTTCCATTAAAATTGAGGAATATTTTTGACATTGCGGGATAAGGAAAAGAAGACCAAACGGAAAATTAGCGAAGGAAACACAACAAAGCGAGGACACATCAACAACACAGAACAACACAATGTAGATGACATAAAACGACAACAAACACACACACACACACAACACACAAACACCACACACACACAACACACACACACCACACACACACAACCACACACACACACACACACACACACACACACAACACACACACACACACACACACACCCACCCACACCACCACACACACCACCCACCCACCACCACACCCACACCCAACCATCCACCCTATACTCACCCAACCACCACCCATTCCTAACACATCGCCACCCTACTCACAAACCCTCACCCAGCCACTTCACACCTCCACCACCCACCCCCCACCCTACAATAACAACCCGACATCATCCCACCGCACCCACACACAACGGCACCCATCAATCGACCACACACATTTTGTACCAGGTTGCCATTCATATTGTCCACTCCATAATCTATCATGCATGTATTTGGTTCCTTATACTATGGTTTTTCTGATTCAAATTGCCATGATCCCGTAGCATATTATTGATTCATAGTCGCCTAATCTTTGACCAAGAGTTTTCCCCCACTATTATCCATGACTACTCACAGCGTGATTTTATCGAGTAAATTTTTGTACGGTTAATTTTGTACCAGGTAGTTTCCTACTCCCCACATTGTCCATGAACGTCCAGATGTCAGTGAATATTATTTGCCAGGTAATTTTTGTACCAGGTTGTTTCTCCACTCTTACTATTGTCCATGAACGTCCACAGCATCGTTCAGTGAATCATATTTATCACGTAATAATTGCTGGTAGTTTCTCCCTTCTTTTGTGAACGTCCAGCAGGTTTATGAGCCAATTATGTATACGTTAAGTTTGTCCAGTTGTTCTGCCATTTATGTCCATAAGTCCACTTGATTTAGTTGTATTTAGAGTAAGTTTTCCTTGTACGGTGTGTTTCTTTACTATGGTCCTTGAACGGTCACTGATGTTATATGTTATATTTTCGACGTTTATTTTGTATTTATAATTTCACCACTCATATTTGTCCATGAACGTGCCAGATCGTTTCAAGATTCTAGTAGGGATGATGTTAACGGTAACTTTTAAAGCTACAAAATAGTATGAAAGTAATAAGGCTCTTGCTTTGTATGCTCTCTAGTAATAGGGGTTTAATAGATGCCAATTAGGTACTCAGTTTATCAGTTAGAACCAAATTAGGTGTAGCATAGTGGTTTATATAATTGTTTTAGTTGGTGTTTTAAGTTATGTAAGGGTTTTGTATCCTTGTCAGTGTGGTGTTTTATTAATAGAGGTATTTTATTGTGGTATTTTTTTTTTTTATTATTTTAGTTTATTTAGTATTTTTATTGTGGTATTTTATTAATATTAGGCTATGGTTGTATGGGTAAGATGTGGTGTGTAGTGTTTAGTTGTTTATTATAAGGGGGATTTGATGAACAGTGTTTTGAAGTAAGGGATAACAAGGAACGGAATAGTTGAGGTATGGAAAATATATATATAGCGGAGGGCTTCGTGGTATGTCAATTGGAATGTGTTATTACTTAATGTGTTCAATATAAAAGGAGACTCAACACACACACACACACACACACACACACACACACACACACACACACACAGCACACCACACACACACACCACACAACACCCACACCACACACACACACACACACACACACACACACACACACACACACACACACACACACACACACACACACACACACACACACACACACACACACACACACACACACACACACACACACACACACACACACACACACACACACACACACACACACACACCTGTAACACAACACAAAGAGGGTTTATCTTCCACCTGTGCCCGTCAACCTCTGTACTGTATCGTACTTTTTCTCTTCCCATCTCCTCCCCCTCCGTCCTCCTCCCTCTCTCCCTCTCTCTCTCCTTCCCTCCGTCCCTCATCTTACTAATCGAACCTTAGTGATTAATCTTGCCTCATCAGCTATTGTGAAGGGCAGTCGATTCTCTTTTCAACAAGGTTTCTTTTTCTTCTCTCTCTCTCTCTCTCTCTCTCCTCTCCTCTCTCTCTCTCGTCATCTCCTCTCTCTCTCTCGTCTCTCCTCTCTCTCTCTCTCTCTCTCTCTCTCTCCTCTCTCTCTCTCCTCCTCTCTCTCTCATCCTCTCTCTCTCTCTCTCTCTCCTCTCCCTCTCTCTCCTCTCTCTCTCTCTCTCTCTCTCTCTCTCTCTCCTCTCCTCTCTCTCTCTCTCTCTCTATCTCTCTCTCTCCTCTCTCTCTCTCTCTCTCTCTCGAAAACAATAATAGACACACACACCACACACACACACACACACACACACACACACCACACACACACACACACACACACACACACACACACACACACACACACCACACACACATACACACACACACACACACAGGGCTTGGGTGGCAGTGACGGTGGAGTGATGAAGCTCATTTCGATGTCTAATTTCTGATCGATTGCCGATTATTGGCTGAGTAATGGTTTATCGGCGACCCGGCTGCTATCTGTCATCTGGCCGGCACTGTGGGGGAGCAGGGGGGAGGAGGGCATGGGGGAGGGGGGCAGGGGGGAGGGGGCAGGGGGGGAGGGGGGCGGTGGGGTCTGTTCTATACTGCGGGAGCACGTTGGGTTCATCTTGTTTTAAGGATGGTTAATTTAGGGGTGACGCGGCGGGATCACCAAAGCAAAATTGTAGCTAACTTTAATGCCAAATACCGATAATTGCATTTTTTTTCTCATCCATATCCATAAATAGCTTAAGTTGTAAATTATTTTCCAGTATATGCAATTAGTATCATCCTCGTAGGGCAAAATGTAGCTAACTTTAATGCAAAATACCAATTATTACCTTTTTTAGTTGTTAACCATAAAATACCTTAAGTTTTATAGGTATTTTTCCTTTATATATGCAATTGGTATCTTCCTCGTAGGGTCATATTTTCCGTTTTTGCATTCAGTGTCTCAGTACTGTTACTCCGGGGAAGGTAGAGTTAATTATACTAGCTACAGGGTAAACTGAAATATATTGCGTGGCTACAGTACTACGGTTATTTGTTGTCAATAGTTTTTTCAGTCCATATGTTGTGTTGTGTTGTGTGGCGTACGGTGCCTCCCGCGGCTCGGTGTCCCGCCAGAGGGGCGTCATCCATCAACACCTGAGCATCACGCTGCGTCCATTTAATTGCAATGCCGTATCGTAGTGCGTATTGAGTAAGGAGAGAGAGAGGGACACAGAGAGAGAGAGAGAGAGAGAGAGAGAGAGAGAGAGAGAGAGAGAGAGAGAGAGAGAGAGAGAGAGAGAGAGAGAGAGAGAGAGAGAGAGAGAGAGAGAGAGAGAGAGAGATTTTAAGAAGATATAGGTTCAGCTTCACCTTATATGTGTATGATCGACAATTATTTAAACTATGTGTCTCCGTCTCATGAATGAGGCATTATCTTACATATGTTCATTATGACCAATGGACTAATAAACACCGAAAACAAAGAAATTGGATTCATTCAAGCGTTTAGTTTGTTATATAACTCATAAACATAATAAAATGTCCTGGAATTTTAAAGTGCTTTTAAGCAATGTAATGATGTGTACCTTGTTCTTATAAGATGCATCCCTAACATTATCATCATATTTTATCACCGTATTCCTTCTTACAGAAAAGCCATCGTCTCTGCTTTTTGATCATGGCATTTTACTCACTGACATCAATAATGATCTTAAGTTTATGTATATGAACTTATGTGCGTCGCATAGACATACCAATACACACGCTACTCGCACTAGAAAAAATAGCAGAGAGAAAGAGTCAGTCAGTCAGTGAGTCAGTCAATCAGGCATGTGTTTTGGCGTGTGTTTATGTGTCACGTCAGCTGTGTTGCTCCTCTCACCACGGTGCTGATTCAGGGAGGAATAATAGTGAGCTTCTCACTTTGGTCATTCATTTATTATAAAACTATTAATTGGATCAAAATTTTAGATATGATATTAAGAAGTTCTATGATGTAGCTAGAAAATTATTTCAACCAAAGTTTATTTCGATGAATTTTTGTGGCTTCCAAACTGCTAGTTAATCGTGTTTAGCCAACTGTCAAAACTACAAATTATAGTCTATTAAAGCTTATCAAACAACTTACCACAATATAGTATCAGACAATTCATAAATGTGATGTGATAATGATAACTTATTACTTTCGATACGCCATTATTTACTTGCCAATTGACTGCAATGTTCTCTTCTTTGACGTTAGACGAGCGTAAGTATTGTTAGCACGAACCCCCCAGGCTGCACCGGTCACCGCATCATGAGGAAACAAACATGATATAGCAGCATTAATTGTAATAATCCAAATCAACTACAAAACTTATCCCACATGATATAAATAAAGCATCTCGTAGAAATCACACACAAGAAGGCTCATATTATACCAGTCATAACATTTCCTGCTGTACTATCGCTAGCACCGTTATATACTGTAATTAGACCGTTGAATATCAGCATCTCAGCAAGACGTCCATGCAACAATCCCATCGTAACAGGAAGCAAGATATCAAACCATTGCGAAACCTATTCGCTTCAACCCCTTCACGCCCAGATCTTTCCTTTGCTATAAATATGTGTATGTTGTTAGCCATTAAATTACGAAAAATAACTGAATATACCAAATTAGTTAGTCGACAAGGATACTAAACAGGTCATATCTATAAAATATTGCTTATATTCACGAAAAATCGTCTAATGGTAGCCAAATTTTAATGGAAATTACGTTCGGGGTCTCACGGATTAAAGGACCCGGGAGGCAGTAGAATCAGGGCAACACCTCACATAAGAACATAAAAACATAAGAACATAAGAAAATAAGGAAGCTACAAGAGGCTATGAGACCTACACGTGGTAGTTCATGCTCTCGAGAACACCTCTGCGTCGGAATTTAAACCCCACACGCACAATAAAACCAGCCTTGCGACTATCCACTTTAAAAACAATTGCACTATATAAACACTGTCCGTTTGTCGTGGAAGCAGCGGGAGCCGTGATGTACAGCAGACGCTCACCTCGGGCCGTGCAAGATGGATGGCGTTATTAAGGCGTTCCCTAGCCGCCCCTGAGCCCCTGAGCCCCTGAGCCCGTGCCCTAGCCCCTGAGCCCCTGAGCCCCTGAGCCCCTGAGCCCGTGAGCCCCTGAGCCCGTGAGCCCCTGAGCCCCTGAGCCCCTGAGCCCGTGAGCCCCTGAGCCCCTGAGCCCCTGAGCCCCTGAGCCCCTGAGCGCCAGACAGACGAGGCAGCCAGGCCCGGGAAAGAGGCAAATGCACGGAAGAGTTTTTAATTGACCCGAATGACAGGCGCTCGTGATTGCCGCTGGGAAGAGTTGGTATTGTCATTTAGAGAGAGAGGGAGGGGGGTGAGTGAGAGAGAGAGAGAGAGAGAGAGAGAGAGAGAGAGAGAGAGAGAGAGAGAGAGAGAGAGAGAGAGAGAGAGAGAGAGAGAGAGAGAGAGAGAGAGAGAGAGAGAGAGAGAGAGAGAGAAAAAAAATAAGAGAAAAAAAGAGAAAAAAAAGGGAAGGAAAGGAAAAATAATAGGGAGAGAGAGAAAAAATTAAGGGAGAGAGAGAAAAAAATAACGCTAAAGAAAGAGAGAGAGAAAAAAAAAAGAGAAAGAGAGATAAAACAACTATCGGACACGTTGCTCTCCTCAAGTGAAGTGGGACGCTACCGCCATCAATGGAGGTGCGAGGTAATGCAATGAGCGAAGGCCCATTAACAGGTACTGCCTCCACCTACTCGTCACGTCTCGCCTTGCGGGGCGGACGGGCGGCGGGCGGGAGAAGGATAGAAGGAAGAAGATAGCGTGCGGGAAGAATGGGGGGAATAATACTCGCTTTATTCTCCTGGGTGTGTGAATAATTAGGATAACAAAAAGTGAGTTAGATTTTAATAAAGATTACATGTATAGATTCGCTAGTCGTGAGGTAAAGCAGTGGGTAGTGGGTATGGAGTGGGTAGGGAGTGGGAAGGCAGTGGTTAGGCAATGGGTAGTGGGTAGTGGAATGGGTAGAGAGTGGGGAGTAGGTAGTGAGCAGGATAGTGGAGTGGTTAGGGTTGTGTAGTGGGTAGGGTAGTGGAGTGTGTAGTGGGTAGGATAGTGGAGTGGGTAGGGGAGTGTGTAGTGGGTAGGGTAGTGGAGTGTGGAGTGGGTAGTGGAGTGTGTAGTGTGTAGTGGGTAGTGGAGTGGGAAGGTAGTGTGTAGGGTAGTGGAGTGTGTAGTGGGTAGGGTAGTGTAGTGTGTAGTGGATAGGGTAGTGTAGTGTGTAGTGGAGTGGGTAGTGGAGTGGGTAGTGGAGTGGGTAGGTAGTGAAAGTTAATAGGGGAGGGAGAACCGGCATGTTGTTTTGGTCTCCCTGGAAAACTAGAGGATTTACCTGAGAGTCTTATTAACATACACAGGTGGTGGGAGGGGCGTTGATGGTCTTCAGTATTACACCTACAGGGAGGATGGTGTGTGTGTGTGTGTGTGTGTGTGTGGTGTGTGTGTGTGTGTGTCGTAACCTTTTATGTTGTTATGTTTTTACGTTGTTTATCTTTTTTTTTGTGTGTGTGTGTGTGTTTTGTTTACATTAGCCTTGTGCATTGTTTTATGTACAATATCTGATATATGTTCAAGCTTTAAGCATAATTAATGAAGTGCCTTATCTCTCTCTCTCTCTCTCTCTCTCTCTCTCTCTCTCTCTCTCTCTCTCCACACACACAATATATACTAAGCACATACTGACTGCTGCTCCCTATCACCATGTAACCGTGGCTAATAAACAGCAAATTAGTGTTCATAATATGGTTCGGAGTATGCAGTCCATAAGTAGATATTGTCAACAACAGTAATAAATGTAAACATATATTCAGCGAGAAACATTTTGCACCTAGGGTACTACATACTTTAATTCTGTGCCTGAAAATAGACACTAAGCATTTTAAACATAGTGTAAACGTATATTTTGCTTTAAATGCACTAGAACTAAACGAAGAGACAGAGAAAAACAGAACAAGGAAAATATATGTCTCACGTACATGTTTACGAGGAAACGCCCTTCTTGGCAAGTAACAAATCTGTAAACACTCTGGTTAATTGGAACACATGATACTCCTTCCTTCCCGCCCTTTCCTTCTTTCCCTCCTTCCCTCCTTCCTTCCTTCCTTCCTTCCCTCCTTATCTCCTTCTCACCTTCCTTCCTACCCTCCTTCCCTCCTTATCTCCTTCTCACCGGTTACACGACCTTTCGAGCGAATGACTTTTCGAGCGAATGACTTTTCGAGCGAATGACTTTTCGAGCGAAAGACGATTCGAGCGAATGACTTTTCGAGCGGAGGACCATTCGAGTGAATGGCTATTCGAGCGTAGGATAGATATGCTACTATACACGCATGGTATTAAACAATAAGGACTAAGAAATTGCTTGTTATTGTATTTAAGAGATTTTCTGTCAGATGTCTGTCTGGTTTAGAAATTGATTTTTAGTGATTGATCCCACCACAACACCGCCGACTGCCGCGCCACGGCAGTCGGCGGTGTTGTGGTGGGATCACCCACTATAGGAAAGTTTTGTTTAATCGCTTCTTATCTGTCCCTCTCTCTCTCTTCATACCTTCCTCTCTCCCTCCATACCTCCCTCTTTCCCTCCATCCCTCCCTCTCTTAAGGTTAGACGACCTGTTATTGTATTTTAAGAGATTTTCTGTTAAATGTCTGGTTTTAGAAATATATTTTTAGTGGCAGATCCCACCACTATACCACTGTTGTGGTGGGATCTGCCACTATAGGAAAGTTTTGTTTTATCGCTTCTGCTTTATCTCGATTACTACCATATGGACTAAACTTTTGTCATATGCGTCTTCTACTAACCTTCAAACCTCTTGGCAAGCTGTTACCTTTGTCAAAATCACGGACAAAATAATCTAATAAGAATAAATAAGGTGCTCCGCCGTCGCCATCAGCACCGTTTAGACCGCAGGACGAGCGCCTCTCCCAGTCCCATCCCTCCCTCACGGACAGCAGCGAGGGTAATTTGGGGTTTTAGTTTGGCTTTATTTTAAAACAAAACCTAACCTTAACCTAACCTGGGCCTGACTGCTGTCCGTGAGGGAGGGCTTGGCCCGCTGTCTCTGACTGCGCTGGTGGCGACGGCGGAGTTGCACCTATTTATTCTAATTAGATAATTTTTGTCCGTGATTTTGCCAAAGTAACAGCTTGCCAAGAGGTTGAAGGTTGGTAGAAGACGTGTGTGACAAAAGATTAGGCCTTCATCTATCTAATAAACTATAGGAGTAGCCGTGTGTCTGTCTGTCTGTTTTGGGTAGCCGAAACTGTACATTCAATTTTGATGAGAATAGGCAAAAAAAATAATGCAAATAAATGGTAGGTGGTAAGCGGCTTGGGCCCATGTCGATTGAATAATTTTGAACGGGGGTTTTGTGCTAATAACCCTTTTAAGAGTATTAGATTACAGTAAGAAACTTCGGTAACACCATGCTATATTTCCAACTCCGTAGACTCATGGACTTAAAGTGTGTGTGTGTGTGTGTGTGTGTGTGTGTGTGTGTGTGGTGTGTGTGTGTGTGGTGTGTGGGGTGTGTGTGTGTGTGTGTATGTGTGTGTGTGTGTGTGTGTGTGTGTGTGTGTGTGTGTGCGTGCGTGCGTGCGTGCGAGGCACTTTGACCAGTGACCAACGGCAGCAACAACAGGATTGGAGTGCACTCACATTGTTGTCTAATATAATCTACTACTACAAACATCAATATATATGGGTCCAAAGGGCCCACAAGCACTTGCAAGGCAGTAAGCAAGATATATGGTGGCAGGGACGATAAAACGAATCTTTACCGCAAATAGTATTTCAAAAACACTGAATTATATAAACTATCATAATACATAGCATATTTTATTTGAAAAGTGTGCGAAGTGAAATAAATAGTAGATAGTGAAAAATAGTACCGTATTTTAAAATCATTTTATTATGCGAATTATCATATACACTAAAGGTTTATTTAAGAACATGAAAACAGATAAAAAATAAGCAATATAATGTATAAAGGTATTACACTCACATACAGTAATATATACAGGTCGCATCATTATGTGTCTGAAGGGGCATATATTCTACTGCAGGCACGGAGTAGGTGGCCAGTTGTTATGTCTTTGTTTGTGTAGCGTTGCCACAGCTTTTCAAGCTTTGCCTGGACCTGCTTATATACTTTTCGAGTTGATCTCGATAGCTTGTTCTGGGCAACAAGCTGGGTCTGCAGAGTGACTATCTTGGCCTCCCTGTGCAGCACTTCGATTAGCTTGTAAAAGTTGAGGCTGTTGCTCCCTCTGTTGTTGATGCGGCTGTGCCATCCTTCAACATCATTATTTGTCCGCACGGCTAGACCAAAAATGGACCAGGATGCGACTGGCCACGTAGAGTTATCGATCCAAGTTGTCCTTAAGTAATCCACCAGTGGCTGCAGTGGAGGAGTGGCGTTGCCAGCTATGGATGTAAACATCGCTGGGATGTGCTCTCCTGGGAGGAAGGGTAGTGCAAGCAGCTGCCTGATGTATTCATGCACAGCCCCAGAGGTTTGGTATGGCACTTTCAAACCAAGATCCACTACCTTTCTAAAAACAGCCTGCGTCCAGTGGAAAAACACATCCCTGGATCTCCACATCCGGGAATACCTCACGAACAGCTGCCCACACTGCCTGCTAAAAGTCAACCGTAACCTTTTTGATGGAGAGAGCTGGGATGAGGTCCTTCATAGTTGACAGGACTTCGACGTAGTCTTGACGTCTACGGCGGGACATCACTGCAAAAAGAAGAGGGACCTGCCTCACACTGTCATCCTGTTGTATGAAGGCGTGTATGCTGAACAGTTGTGTGAATGGTTCTCTGACGAGCTTGAATGTAGCATCTGCATACAGGAACTTGGCCTTTTGCAGTAAGTGATTTTGGTCATGCGTTGCAAATATGAAGTGGCGAGCACCATCGATATGAACGTCGGCTGACAGGAAATCTTCTGGGATGAAGGCGTCTTGAAGTTCAAATTCCAGGGTTCTTGGATGGCTGGGCCTGTTCATCTGGCGATGACGGTTGGCATACCGGACTACGTTGGCCTGGCAGGGAGGCTAGCGGTAGTGCATCAGGCACAATCTTGTCGAGCAGGACATCCTCAAAGATTGTGCTTGCAGGAACAAAAACTTGAGCAGCAGCACGCCTCTTTGTTTCTGCTATAATGTCTGCTGCTTGGTCCTGACCAGGTTCTGCTGGGTGTGTGGGGCTGGGGTCCAGGAACAAAAACACCATCTGACTCGTAAATCTTGGCAAGACAGCAGAGTCCCTTGCGTCGCACACTGCACGTCCACACAGTCTTTGATGAGGAGCATCGTTTGTCTGCTGACTTCTTGTTATATCGATGACCCCTGGTGTCTGTCAGAATAGTTTTGCCCCGCTTGGAGGCATTAGTCACTACTTTATAACTTAAATGTTCTTGGGCTCCAACATCCACGGAGGGGATAGGGCGGGGTGCAAGTGGTGTTTCCGAGGAGGAGGCTGGAACCTCGAATGAAACACTGACGTCAAAGGAGGCTCGCACCGGATGTGGATCTCTGTGGAGTGACAGTGGATCCGCTTCCATGGTTTCCGCGGAGTCTTCAGTCTGGCTTACATAATCGGTTTCCTCCGTGGTACATGTATCCGTGGGCTGATCAGTCGTATCGACGTGCATGAAGTCTGAAAGACGGGTACTCTCAGCCAATGGGACGACATGCACTGTGGGTGATGAGGAGTTGAAACTTGCAGATGCAGAAGAAAGTTTTCTGTAGAGAGCACTGACAACAGCGCCACTCTGAACCAGCAGGACGATTCATCAGTCTTCTGTACTCCAATAACGAGATGGGCCCGTGTTGCAAAGCCTGTGCTGCCATCTACCACAGCAGTCACACTTAAAAACCGTGTTCTTTAGTCCGCACCTCCTTTTAAAACAAACGATACACGGGTTTCTTGTAAGGGAAGCGGCTGCTAGAAAACTCTTTTGCTGTACGGAGGACATATTGCCGTTACCAATGCATTCAGCTATATCGACCCAGTATATATATCGTGGCTCCACGGGTTCGATTATGGATTAGGTAGGGAGAGGGGAGTGAGGTCAGGTCAGGTCAGGTTCCCCATGTGCCATGACTTAATTACTAGGAGGGGCAGCTAGTCTCCTCACCTACGTAAATTTTGCTTTTATTGTTTTCATTATTATTGATGCTTTTAAATTTCTATCTCTTTAAATTACTGCCATAGCTACTATTGCATTGCTATTATTTGTAATCATATAACCAGTAATATTATAGGAAGTACCACGTGTAGGTTTCACGGCCTCGTGTAGCTTCCTCTGCACGCCACACACACCTTTATAACAGAACCCTAGGTGGGGATAGACTGCCAGGTCGCAGACTACAGTTCCCACCCATTCTCATCCCAAAACGAGCCCAAAACGGCGACCTCGGTCTCAGAAAGCCGCCCACAAAATCACCCAAAATATTATAATTAGTTGTGTATGTATGAGGCTCAAGACGACTGAAAGATATAACAAAAAAGGAAAAAAAGTATTTGACAAGTAATGTACCTATAAAAAACATTATATATATATATATATATATATATATATATATATATATATATATATATATATATATATAATATATATATATATATATAATATATAAAATATATATATATAATATATTTTTATATATATATATATATATATATATATATATATATATATATATATTAGGATACATACCCATTCATGCTATAGGCCAACAAGGTATTTTTTTCTGAACATTTATATATCAGGTATATCAACATTCTCCTGATCGTCAGCATTGGAATAAATGTCCTTTGTAAAGTGACAGCATTTCCTCTGTGGGTTAAACTCATTGCAACAGTACGTGTTATTTCTATGCATGAATGCACGGACATGTCATGTATTTTCTAAACTCTTGTATTGCAACTTGCAAGTCACTCACGCAAGCTATTTTATATCCTCATCTGATCACGGCAGCTGTAGTAGAGAGTAACTGTGTCTGACAGTCTCTCTGAGTCTCTCTCCTTATATAGTATATTAGAAGTTTGATATTAGATATTAGAAGTTAGAAAAAGGCTGAATGGGGGTTGGGCTTGGAGGTGTGAATGAAATTAAGGTGTGGCATGCCCCAGGTTTAATATAATTACTCATCACTAGGGATGTCAGTAGCTAGGATGTGACCGTGAGAGGGCACGAAATGAGGTCCTAATCAGGTCAAAGTCCGGTCGTGATAATCCTCCTTGACGATAATTGTTGTGATAATCCTCCTTGAGGATTATCATGAACGGGTGCAAATGTGTCATGTGCTTTCGAAGACAATCAAACACAAAAATCCGCAACTTGAAGTAAAAACAGCCCAAAAACCGCCAACCCGCGACCATCGTTCCCCAAAACCTTTTCTAAAAAGAGCACAATTGGGCCCGGCAACCCTGGCCGGCGGGGGGGCCCGGGGTGCCGTTAGGACATTCCATTCCGTAGATAACACTAAAGTCGCCAGGACAACTTTTTTTCGATGTATAAATTTTTGGTAGCGTTAATACTTACATTTCTACATCCATGATTTCAGGAAAGATAAAAGGGGCTATCTGGAGAGTCTGTCATTTGTGTCTTCATCTGATAGGTCTGGTAGGGAAGTAACTATAAATAAACAAATTTAAAAAATATCACCAGAGTGGTGACCAACAATAAGGTCGCCAATTAGTGTTTATGTTCTGAGTGTCCTCCCCGCCGTCGTCCCTCGCGCAAAAAAAAAAAAGAGTTGGAAATTTGAAATCGTATGTACTTGCAGCTACAAAGCATAAACAACGCTGGAAACAAGGTAGATTATACAGTCATGATATAAACTACTGTGTATCATCTTCAGTAGCACATACACATCAGTAGTGATGCTATACTTCGTAATATTTGGCGGCTGGCGACATTATTACAGCTGGTGACTAAAGTGTTATATGCGGTAAAGGATACCAGTGAGGTCACGTCAGGTAATGCACACACACACACACAGGGTACCTGACCTGATCTCACTCCCCTCTGCCTGGATTGTACTGCCTATAGTATTTATAGAAACAGGACGTACGCCTATCTGTTACGCCTTTGTGTGTGTTTGTGTGAACGTTGATGAAAAGAAAAAGTTAGCGTATTATAACGCCTATTATAACGTATAAATCTACCGATATTTCAGCCAGAAACGGTTATGTTAGGTTAAATGAAAAGAATATTATCAATACTACGGTAGTGAGAAGCGGAGCAAGGTTTGTGGGGCGCTCGTAAAAGTATTCGCTCGAATCGTCCAACGCTCGTAAAAGTATTCGCTCGAATCGTCCAACGCTCGAAAAAGTATTCGCTCGAATCGTCCAACGCTCGAAAAAGTATTCGCTCGAATCGTCCAACGCTCGAAAAAGTATTCGCTCGAATCGTCCAACGCTCGAAAAGGTATTCGCTCGAATCGTCCAGACACCTTCTCACCTTCCTTCCTACCCTCCTTCCCTCCTTCCCTCCTACCCTCCTTCCCTCCTTCCCTCCTTCCCTCCTTCCCTCCTTCCCTCCTACCCTCCTTCCCTCCTTCCCTCCTTCCTTCCTTCCCTCCTTCCCTCCTTCCCTCCTTCCCTCCTTCCCTCCTTCCTCCTTCCTCCTACCCTCCTTCCCTCCTTCTCTCCTACCCTCCTTCCCTCCTTCCCTCCTACCCTCCTTCCCTCCTTCCCTCCTACCCTCCTTCCCTCCTTCCCTCCTTACCTCCTTACTTCCTTCCCTCCTTCCCTCCTTCCCTCCTACCCTCCTTCCCTCCTTCCCTCCTTCCCTCCTTACCTCCTTCCTTCCTTCCCTCCTACCCTCCTTCCCTCCTTACCTCCTTCCTCCTTCCTCCTTCCCTCCTCCCTTCTTCCCTCCTTCCCTCCTTCCCTCCTACCCTCCTTCCCTCCTTCCCTCCTTCCTCCTTTCCTCCTTCCCTCCTTACCTCCTTCCCTCCTTCCTCCTTCTCTCGTGACTTACTGCCCTTCCTTCTTTTGCTCACGAGAGAGAGAGAGAGAGAGAGAGAGAGGAGAGGAGAGAGAGAGAGAGAGAGAGAGAGAGAGAGAGAGAGAGAGAGAGAGAGAGAGAGAGAGAGAGAGAGAGAGAGAGAGAGAGAGAGAGAGAGAGTTAGCACCAAGAAGACAAAGATGCACATAAAGAAGCTAAGCATTCTCTCCTGCCACACCATCACTGTTAAACATTCAAGAAAGAAACATGATGAAGGCAGAGCAAGCAGGGAGTCAGGGAGGCAGGCAGATAAGCCAAACTCACTTCAGCCCACTTTAACCCATTCTCTCTCTCTCTCTCTCTCTCTCTCTCTCTCTCTCTCTCTCTCTCTCTCTCTCTCTCTCTCTCTCTCTCTCTCTCTCTCTCTCTCTCTCTCTCTCTCTCTCTCTCTCTCTCTCTCTCTCTCTCTCTCTCTCTCTCTCTCTCTTTACACATGCAAACAGTTTTTCTGCATTACTGTTTGTCTCTCCTAACGTAACTTTACCTCAAACTCTTTCTTCACATTTTTTGTTGCATGTCTTCAGCTTTTCCATCTTTTGTCAATAGAATAATTTTGTCTGGTCTTGTAAATTTCTCTAACATATTTCAGATTTTCTTGCACTTCTTTATATTTTGGTTTTCCTTACCTACATATCTATTGTGTTTGCCTGTAACCTTTTCAGTAACCTTCTCAGTAACCTTCGCAGAGCATAGTCATCATCACCACAATCACGATCACCCGTATTACTAATCTTCATCACAGTAGGATTATAACAACCCTCTGGTAGTCGCGAGAATGCTGAAACAAAATAGGGAAACAAATATATACACGAACTTTGTTTTTCTTCTGTCAAACTGTAATAGATGTAAATAAATAAATAAAAAAAATAAAAAATACACGAATCGATGAACAACCAGTACATAGAGAGATAAATATAGATAAATAACCACTACATAAAGACTCTGTAGAGATAAGAAGATGGAAGGCCCTTGGGTGCTCGTAATGCCCTACTGAAGGACAGGTTTTGG
The DNA here is from genome assembly GCA_016584305.1 of Chionoecetes opilio. Classification (NCBI taxonomy): domain Eukaryota; kingdom Metazoa; phylum Arthropoda; class Malacostraca; order Decapoda; family Majidae; genus Chionoecetes; species Chionoecetes opilio. The sequence goes on from JACEEZ010005897.1 coordinate 349,453, forward strand.
TGGGTTCCTGGGGTTAAGTCCTTGTTAGTGTGTGATTCGTGCTGTTAGTGTGTGTCGTGTGTGACGCGTGCTGTTAGTGTGTGTCGTGTGTGATTCGTGCTGTTAGTGTGTGTCGTGTGTGACGCGTGCTGTTAGTGTGTGTCGTGTGTGATTCGTGCTGTTAGTGTGTGTCGTGTGTGACGCGTGCTGTTAGTGTGTGTCGTGTGTGACGCGTGCTGTTAGTGTGTGTCGTGTGTGATTCGTGCTGTTAGTGTGTGTCGTGTGTGACGCGTGCTGTTAGTGTGTGTCGTGTGTGATTCGTGCTGTTAGTGTGTGTCGTGTGTGATTCGTGCTGTTAGTGTGTGTCGTGTGTGACGCGTGCTGTTAGTGTGTGTCGTGTGTGATTCGTGCTGTTAGTGTGTGTCGTGTGTGATTCGTGCTGCTAGTGTGTGTCGTGTGTGATTCGTGCTGTTAGTGTGTGTCGTGTGTGACGCGTGCTGTTAGTGTGTGTCGTGTGTGATTCGTGCTGCTAGTGTGTGTCGTGTGTGATTCGTGCTGTTAGTGTGTGTCGTGTGTGACGCGTGCTGTTAGTGTGTGTCGTGTGTGACGCGTGCTGGTGGCATTGTTTGGTTTGCGTGAGATGCTATGATTCTAATATTATACACGATGATTTTTTTTTCGTGACTGGAGACTGGGAAAATGTTGTAGGATATGAAGCAACAAAAAAACTGCTTATTGCCAGTCCCTATATAGAAGACGGTAATAAATGTATAGAAAGGGAGATGATGGCTGATTATAACTATTATTGGAGTGTTTTGCCGCACGAGTTGGTAAAAAAACACAAATGGTGGTGTCTTAAACGGGTCCACACGTTAAATTTTCTCGTTATAATAATACTTTATCTCGTCCCTATCAGCACAATACATTAAATTCGAACATGGACCCATCAGTTCTCAATTCAATAGTCATATAATGCATAATCTACATCAAGTATATATCACTGGTCTCCTTCACATTTAGTAGCCTTTCCATTGAGAAGTAATGTGCGTATACATGCATATGATAATGGTGAGTTAATACCCTGACCCTCTGTTTACTGTTAGTCTGTTACCAGTATTATTCCCGTCCCTCTTCCTCCTCCCTTGGATAACGCGTTGTGGAGGCCTCGCTTACTCTTGTCTGCTGTCTCATTCATCAGACGGTAATGGACCAATGAACGTGGTGAACATTTGCCTCCTTGGATGTAGTGTGTGAGTGACGGCTGACATAGTCCCGAGAGCGTAATGGCAGGTTGTGTGGAGGTCTCGCAGCGGCTTAGATGATGCGGTAATCTTGTCGGGCAGCTCTGGACGATGCTGTGTATCGCTGTGGCGTTCTTCATCGCCTTGTATTTTTGTATCTGGAGGCTCCTGTGAGGCTGTTTAACCCTGAGTGATGGTTCCCTTGGGGTGATATCAGTCAGTCATTACACGCAGACAAATGGCATCTTTCAGTGGTCGTGGATACTGGTGGCTCTGGCTGGATGCGAAAATTCATGTGAAAATTGTTGGCACCGATTTGTTATCAGGCACTGGATGATTAATAAGGAAAAGAAAGAAAAAAAACCCTAAAGGCATCAATCAACTGGTTATAATGCCACCTCAACACTGTGATTTGTAATGGAGGTTTAATGTGGTACCTATGATCATTTTGTTTTTTTCTCTCCATTATCTTATTGGTTATCCGATGGTATGCATAAAAGTTCCCATCATTGCCTACTCAGCGGTATTCATACATGTGTGTGTGGTGTGTGTATGTGTGTGTGTGTGTGTGTGTATTCATCTAGTTATATTTTACAGGGCCTGAGCTACACTCGTATGGCCCCGTCTCCATATCAACATTCTTTTCATTCATCCTTGTGTGTGTGTGTGAGTGTGTGTGTGTGTGTGTGTGTGTGTGTGTGTGTGTGTGTGTGTGTGTGTGTGTGTGTGTGTGTGTGTGTGTGTGTGTGTGTGTGTGTGTATGTGTGTGTGTGTTTGTGATGTTCATGTGCATACAGATAGTCATGTTCTTGTAGTCTCAGAAATATCTTGTGAGATTTCCTACTTCTATCGGATTTTTTTTTCATTTGCATATCATCAATTTTTTTTTTCTACTTACGAAGACAAGTTTGCATATTGACATGAACCATTTGTTGTTCTCTTCATCTCATCCTCGCCAATTATCATCTCAAAAACACCTCAAATTGTAGAAAAGTACAAACATATGGAGAAAGCACAGCAATATCACAATAAAGACTTGAAAAAACCCACCGGATGATTACACACACACACACACACACACACAACACACACACACACACACACACACACACACACACACACACACACACACACACACACACACACACACACACACACACACACGAGTACACCACGTAATCAGATGACGGGGAACACTCGTTTTTCTCAGTCATATCTTGCAAGAAACACACAAGAAGACGTGACGAGTAATATACGTGAACAAAACATCCCAAACAATGAGCCAATCAGGGCCCAGGATCAAGCCGTAACAAGACATGGTGGTGCTGGTGGAGAGGGCGAAGAGAGACGAGGAGGAAAAAGAGAAGGAAAGAAGAGAGGGTAGGAAGAGTGAGGAAGGAGAGGCAGGAAGAGAAGGAAGGAGAGAGGGCGAGGAGAGAGAAGGAGGAGTAAGAGAAGGAGGAAGAGAGGGTAGGAAGAGTGAGGAAGGAGAGGCAGGAGAGGAAGAGAAGGAGGAGAGGGGCAAGGATAGAGGAGGAAGAGGAAGAAAGGAGGAAGAGAGGGTAGGAAGAGTGAGGAAGGAGAGGTAGCAGGAGGAGAAGGAGGGTTAGAGGGTGGGAAGAGTGAGGAAGGAGAGGCAGGAGGAGGAAGGGAAGGAGGGGAGAGAGGGCGAGGAGAGAGTAGGAGGAAGAGCAGGAGGGAGAGAGGGTGGGAAGAGTGAGGAAAGAGAGGCAGGAGGAGTATCAGGAGGCCAGGAAGATGAGTGTGACGTACGGCCGTCTTGATAGCGCTGGAAAACACACAAACAATCGCTTGTGAGAGAGAAATAATTACAGAGAAGCGAATCGATTGCAAGGATAGGCAGGGAGTCCATCACTGATAGCGGCGTGTAATACGATGAATTGAGGACGTGGCTCATTGATGCTCTTCCGCTGACCCGGGATATACGCGGTATCGGGCTGGCCAATCAGTGGAGACGAAGCGATTTATTTCACTTAATCGGTGGATCTTATTGCTGGCTGGTACTTGTTGGCGAATGTTTGGTGTAGTGCTGGGTGAGACTGGCTGGCTGGCTGACTGGCTGGTTGGCTGGCTGGTTGACTAGTTGGCTGGGTGGCTGGCTGGGTGACTGGCTGACTGGCTGACTGGTTGGCTGGCTGGCTGGCTGACTGGTTGGCTGGCTGGATGGATGGATGGCTAGCTGGTTGGCTGGCTGGATGGCTGGCTGGATGGCTGGCTGGCTGGGTAGCTGGCTGGCTGACTGGCTGACTGGCTGGCTGGCTGGCTGACTGGCTAGGTGACTGGCTGGCTGGTTAGGTGGCTGGCTGACTGGCTAACTGGTTAGCTGGGTAGCTGTCTGGCTGGCTGACTGGCTGGCTGACTGGGCTAGGTGGCTGGCTGGGTGTGTGGCTGACTGGCTGGCTGAATGGCTGAATGGCTGGCTGGCTGGGTGTGTCGCTGGCTGGCTGGCTGGTTGGCTGGCTGGATAATAATCACTTTGTTCCAGGAGACTTTTGTTGGTATAGGCTAACTGTTCATCTGTCACCTCTTCCTCAACTTATTTTCTTCCTTTGCCTCTTCGCTTTCCCATGCTAGACGCTACGGTCATCTGCTCCCACTCGCTTCTCATTTACTAATTATCGACCTGTTTCTCCCTCTACCTTCCTTTCGCCTCTTTTCAACAATAGCGCCCGTAATCTTGCCATTATAAAAGATGAATGAATGACTGAATGTTTATTAATCATCGTCATCATACAAAAACATAAAGTCCAAACAAAAGTCCTTAGATAAGTCCTCAGACAAAACAAAGTCCTCAGTCGATTAAATGCCTCACGACGAGGTTTTAGTCGAGATGAAGGACGAAGTTGTGTGATGCTGTGACGATAAAGACTTGTTTTTGTCCTTTGAACCACGATGTTTCCTTGTGTGAGTGTGTAAAGAGAGAGATACTGATACTGATACTGACACATTTATTTGGCCCTTTAGCAATACAGTAATGTAAACTATATATACTTGTATAGATTATAAAGCTTGGTCTGTTGAGCCGGAGCTCTTATACAGACCTTTTGCGAAACATAGTTGCCGATTTAGGTCAGATAAATAAGGCCCGAGAAATAATATAAATAATAAATCGCATTACCTTTAAAAATTCTACCAAAGATAATTATTATATAAGCAATAGTTAATAGTTAGAGAGAGAGAGAGAGAGAGAGAGAGAGAGAGAGAGAGAGAGAGAGAGAGAGAGAGAGAGAGAGAGAGAGAGAGAGAGAGAGAGAGAGAGAGAGAGAGAGAGAGAGAGAGAGAGAGAGAGAGGAGGAGGAGAGAGAGAGAGACAGAGACAGAGAGAGAGAGAGAGAGAGAGAGAGAGAGAGAGAGATCAACCCCACTCTACACCTACAAAAACTCTCTTTGACCATCTAGAACAGAGACCAGCTGCTAAGCGATCACTCAGGCGGCCAAGTTATGAGGCCAAGAAGTTAGATTTAGCCTCGGAGTCTCTGGAACGAATGGAATATTTAATTAAGCCAGAAGACATAAATAAAAGGATGCGATTTATTATAAGAACAACAGGTAGGAGAGAACTTATGACCAGCCTTGTGTGAGATTCAATAACAGGATTAGAATCTCTTTATAACCAAAGGGAATTAGATCACAAAAGAAGGCAAAAAAAAAAATAGTGCAAGTAATCGTAAATAGACTTGCTTAAGGGAACAGATGTGAAATTTAATGTTTATATATTAGTATTGGTGTGAGAAAAGAAAAATATTATGTTAAGAAATGAAAACGCTTTTATTGCTACTCTTATTATTATTATTGTCACTGTTATTAATATTTTTACTCTTAATTAATGTTATTGTTATCATTATTATAATTATCATCATTATCATCATTATCATAGTTATTAATGTGTTTATTGTTTGATCACTATTGCCATTGATATTTTCATTGTCATTACTATTGTTTAATTAGTTTTACAATTGGTAGTAGTAGTAGTAATAGTAATAATGATGATAATAATAATGCTAGTAATGATAATAATAGTTAAAATTATAATATTGATGATAATAATGGTGATGATAATGATGAAATATATAAACTGATAATAATCATGACGATCACAAATCACAGTATTAACAGCTCATTAATATAATTGATTCATTGCATCGTAGTATTCAATTAAATATGTGGGTTATTTTTTTATTTACTCTTGCCTTGAGACCTCTTCATAGGGAGGAGGAAGCGAATATTGCAAAAGCGTATAAGGAATGATAACAAACATTGTGTGAATATAATAGCGCACAAAAACCACTCACATACACAGACACTATTTTAACATATTCAAAAGAGGGGAAAAAATATTGGAGTTCAGCATTATCTTTCCTTCCCTTGAAAGCAGATAACCCGCCTTACCGCCTCTCCCTTACCTTGCTCACCACCAAGATAGCGTGACCCGTGATGCCCTTGAAACCTAATCTCTCTACGAATCCCTGCCTATCTACAAAAATCGGAGCCCTAGGTGGATTTACGAGCGAGAGGGAGAGATTAAGAGAATTTCCCGTTGGACGTTCGACCTTTCCTTCCTTCCTCGGGGTGAATTACGGTAAGGAAGTAATGGGATTTGCAATGGTAATGAAAACACTTGAGCCAGCTGAGCCGACTCTTCTTGTTGACTGTGAAGGTAGCGTCGAGATGAACTGGGGTGAGGAAATGAGGACGACTTGTAAATGATGGTTGTTTTTGTGTGTGGGGAGATATGTGTGTGTATGGGGGGGGAGGGATATGTGTGTGGGGGGATTATGTGTGCGTGTGTTTGTGTGTGTGTGTGTGTGTGTGTGTGTGTGTGTGTGTTGTGTGTGTGTGTGTGTGTGTGTGTGTGTGTGTGTGTGTGTGTGTTTGTGTGTGTGGTGGTGTGTGTGGTGTGGTGTGGGAAGGGGGAAGATGTTATGAAAAAGAGACAGAAAAAGAGAAAGCGAGAGAGAGAGAGAGAGAGGAGAGAGAGAGGAGAGAGAGAGAGTGAGAGGAGAGAGAGAGAGACGAGAGAGAGAGAGGAGAGAGAGAGAGAGAGAGATGAGAGAGAGGAGAGAGAGAGAAGAGAAGAGAGAGAGAGAGAGAGATTAGCAGACAAACAACCAAATAGGGTTTAGCATTGAAGTAGTCAGAAAACTGTGTCTATATTCGTGTTCAGCATGACTTAAAGCCGCTGTGGCCCAATTTTCATGAGAATATGAGATGTAAAAATTTTCACTAGTTTTTGCTTGCATTGGATCGTTTTTGAGTTATTAAAAAAAAAAAAAAAAATCCTCAAAAACCCAAAAAATTGCAAGGGGATAAATATCCCCTTGCAATTTTTTGGGTTTTTGAGGAAATATTTTTTTTTTTTTTTAATAACTCAAAAACGATCCAATGCAAGCAAAAACTGTATAAAATAGGAAAGGTTGAACAAGCAAGGACCTATCATTCGAGCTATAGTGAAATATTTTTGGAATGCAAATAACTGAGAAAAGTAAAGTTTCTTAAATGTTCACAAAACATCGATTATTTTCGGAAAGTAAAACAGTTAATAGCAATGTAAGTGATAGACTCACAAACGGACAAATAGTGACAAACCGACAAATTCACCTTCAAATATATATCATTTATAAAACAAGCAATGACAGAAATACAGCAAGAAAAGAAAATTTTATGAATGAGTGAAAAAACATAATTAATTACTCAATCCAGTAACTAAGAAAATATACTAGGCAGGGATTCCAGTATTTAATAAATGTAATGAGTAGGAGGAAAAAAGTTCACCGCGCAACAAAAGAAACGAATGGATCCTAATAACAAGCATCGAAGGTATACAAATATAAAATACTACTCACTCTGATCTTAAGTATTACTGCTACACCGTGCAATCTCCCTCTTACCCCTTACTCCCCTCTACCTCCCCTCATTACCCCTTCTTCACGCCCCTCACCCACATTTTCTCCGGTCCCTCAATCTCTCCTTCTTCCATAGTTGCCTGTAGATACGAGAACACCTTCCCTTCACTCCTGGATCTCTTGTAGCTTCCTTATTTACTAATGTTCTTATGTTATGTATTCCTTCGGTGACTTCCACAGGACCACATATCTGCACGTCCTTCATCCCTACCGCCTCTGTGCCCTACCCCCTCTCCCCCTTCCTCCCTCCTACCACCCTCAACACCACCACCAACACCACCACCAACACCACCACCAACACCACCACCAGCACCCAGGCGGGGAATATTACAGCCTACAGGGATACACTTAAGTCAAAATTATAGCAGCGTTCCATTACGTGCATGCGGTTCAATAATCAGCCGGCCAGCCCTGACTGATACCTATAATTGTGCTCTCACGTTTACGACAAATCACACCGTAAGTCTCTCTGCGCAAGTGGTGGTAGTGGTGGACGAGGCTTCATGCTAGGCCATTACTCCTCCCAGTGGTTAGCTTAAATGAAGTAATACGCTCATTATCGCTAGACTTTATTGTGCTCTTACGCGCCTAGGTTGTACTTAAGCAAAGTACGAAAAGCTAGCGTAGAGTGAATAATGAGGTGGCTATGTCTTCCCGTTCTCTATCGGCCTTCAGACTGCCGTTTACAGTAGGTCAATGGTAGCCTTGCACGCACCCACCTCACCGCCTTCCCTGCTTCTCTTAGCGTGTATAACCTCACAACCTCTCTCGGCTTAGTACCCACCTCACCGCCTTCCCTGCTCCTCTTAGCGTGTACAACCTCACAACCTCGCCCGGCTTAGTACCCACCTCACCGCCTTCCCTGCTCCTCTTAGCGTGTATAACCTCACAACCTCGCCCGGCCTAGTACCCACCTCACCGCCTTCCCTGCTCCTCTTAGCGTGTACAACCTCACAACCTCACTCGGCTTAGTACCCACCTCACCGCCTTCCCTGCTCCTCTTAGCATGTACAACCTCACAACCTCACTCGGCTTAGTACCCACCTCACCGCCTTCCCTGCTCCTCTTGGCGTGTATAACCTCACAACCTCGCCCGGCCTAGTACCCACCTCACCGCCTTCCCTGCTCCTCTTAGCGTGTACAACCTCACAACCTCACTCGGCTTAGTACCACCTCACCGCCTTCCCTGCTCCTCTTAGCATGTACAACCTCACAACCTCACTCGGCTTAGTACCCACCTCACCGCCTTCCCTGCTCCTCTTGGCGTGTACAACCTCACAACCTCACTCGGCTTAGTACCCACCTCACCGCCTTCCTGCTCCTCTTAGCGTGTACAACCTCACAACCTCTCTCGGCTTAGTACCCACCTCACCGCCGTCCCTGCTCCTCTTAGCGTGTACAACCTCACAACCTCTCTCGGCTTAGTACCCACCTCACCACCGTCCCTACTCCTCTTGGCGTGTACAACCTCACAACCTCTCTCGGCTTAGTACCCACCTCACCGCCTTCCCTGCTCCTCTTGGCGTGTGCAGCCTCACAACCTCACTCGGCTTAGTACCCACCTCACCGCCTTCCCTGCTCCTCTTAGCGTGTACAACCTCACAACCTCACTCGGCCTAGTACCCACCTCACCGCCTTCCCTACTCCTCTTAGCGTGTACAACCTCACAACCTCACTCGGCTTAGTACCCACCTCACCGCCTTCCCTGCTCCTCTTGGCGTGTACAACCTCACAACCTCACTCGGCCTAGTACCCACCTCACCGCCTTCCCTGCTCCTCTTAGCGTGTATAACCTCACAACCTCTCTCGGCTTAGTACCCACCTCACCGCCTTCCCTGCTCCTCTTAGCGTGTATAACCTCACAACCTCACTCGGTTTAGTAACCACCTCAGGCCGCGAACTACGCACGTTTCGCAGTCACTCAACAAAGATTGGTATATTTTTTACATATGTTCAACCAACCAATTTCGTTACTAAGTAGAAAATTGTGTGGTTTTTCGAAAATGGTGTGGTTAGAACCCTGCACTTAGAGGAAATGTATATTATATGATATTATGTTTCTCGGTGATTGTGAATTCATGACTGTTGATGATTTGTACCTACTCTAAACACTTGTATTTTTTTCCACCTTCCTTGATTGTGAAAGTGTGGCTTTACCTACACGTTAAGTTCTCTTACGCAAAAGTATTGGTACGCAAAAACAAAGTAGCGAAAAGACGATGTACTCACCTGCAATGCCCTCACCTCTAATCACCTCTCTCTCTCTCTCTCTCTCTCTCTCTCTCTCTCTCTCTCTCTCTCTCTCTCTCCTCTCTCTCTCTCTCCCCTCTCTCTCTCTCTCTCTCTCTCTCTCTCTCTCTCTCTCTCTCTCTCTCTCGCTCTCGCTCTCGCTCTCGCTCTCTCTCTCGCTCTCTCTCTCTCTCTTCTCTCTCTCTCTCTCTCTCTCTCTCTCTCTCTCTCTCTCTCTCCTCTCTCTCTCTCTCTGCCCGTCAGGGTGGCAAGGTTGGTAGAGACGTAAGCTCGCAATGTGCAGCGTCCCTGTGCATTCGGTCAGCGGTTCGAGTCCGCCTAGTTCGTGCTGACGTGGCGGCGCTTTGTGTAGTCAATAACCTTGTAGTTGGTACTTGCAAAGTGTCTAGATAGGATGAAAATCTTATCTTAATCTCTCTCTCTCTCTCTCTCTCTCTCTCCTCTCTCTCTCTCTCTCTCCTCTCTCTCTCTCTCTCTCTCTCTCTCTCTCTCTCTCTCTCCTCTCTCTCTCTCTCTCTCTCTCTCTCTCTCTCTCTCTCTCTCTCTCTCCTCTCTCTCTCTCTCTCTCTCTCTCTCTCTCTCTCTCTCTCTCTCTCTCTCTCTCTCTCTCTCTCTCTCCTCAATTTTTTCAGTGTTTTAGGTTTCTTTCAACAATTTGTTTTCCTGTTTTATTTTGAGCCTATTAATCTCTCACTCATCTATACATTGCTTTATCTTTCAACAGCCTTCAATATATTCATTGATCTGTATTTTTTCTTATCTTTTTGTTTTTTTGTCATTCGTGTTGCTATTGATTTTGTCTGGGGTGATATTGGTATTATCATCATTATCTGTTTTAAGTTAGGTTATTTTTTTTCCTACTATTCATCAATATCATTATCACCATCTATATTCTTCTACTTCCCGAAATGCGTGGAAACAAGGTGTGAACAAAAAGTTAAAGGGAAGATAACATAATGTACAAGGAGACTAAATGGATCATAGACATACAGAAGAACAGTAAGAAATTAAATAGACATACAACATGAATATAAAATAACGCAAAATATAAGAAATAGGAAAAAATTCACTTCGTTCTCTTAGGTAGCGAATTTGTCCCTGTCTTCCTACGTCTGCCTCTACTTTGCTCCTTCACTCCTGCCGTACACTGGTCTGTTTACCCGGGCCGAGGTGTACGAGCCGCAATCTGCATAAACCGACTCCTTTCCAGCCACATTCACACGCGACCAGGTAGCGGCAGGGAAGGCGGTGGCGGTGGCATCTCATTAGTCGACCGTCAACCCCCAAACTTCTGGATTTAGCATTGGATTGTACCTTATATGAAGCCAAATTACACGTTACTTATTGTTAGAAATCCGTAAGAGCTTGGAAGAGGAGAATAAAAAGCAAGGAGGAGGAAGAGGTAGTTGATAATGTGGCAGCCTTACTCAGTTGATGTGATAGAGAAAGGAGTAGAGAAGGATTAAGTGATATAAGAGGTATAAAGAGAAGCTTTGTCTGATAACTGTTATGAAAGAAGAGAAGGCTGTGTAAAGACGTCATCCTACCTGAATTATTATCGTTTACTGATATGGCTATCAAACACGACTAGCAGAAATTCCATTGTGCCAAATCAAATTAAACGATAACGCTTCTGTTAAGACATAAATGACCTCGCCAGTGACGAAAGCAGCACGCATTGGGTTATTTTTTCTGCTATTGTTATAATGCACTGGACGAGTGGTGAAAAAATTTATGTGAAGCTAATGGAGACCCTAAATAAACACTTAACAGGGGTAGAAATTGCGGTTATTCGTTATGTGTGTCTGTTCAGGGCAGTTTCTCACATCTGGGTTTTGTTCTGTGGATGCGTACCATAAATCCAGGCTGATTATTATGAGTCAGGCAGCAACTGGCGGCTATTAAATCTGTTTCACATAAAATATATCAGAGTCAGGCAACCACGACTAATGTTCTCACCCTGCCTAAATCCTCTACGGTCATTAAATCAACATGTAGTTAATTTTTAAGTGTGTTGATGAGAAGGTAAGATCCCGGGGTGCTAGTGGCAATGTTTTCATCATCATAATTGCTTTAGATCATCTTCTTAATGGCTGTGAAGTATTAAAAGGTAATTTCGTATGAGTTGCAGGCGACATTAGGAACCTTAATGATTACTGAAAAGGGAATGTGCGTATTGGAGAATGATGTGGATAGTGGGTAGTGTTTGTTGTGGTGGTGGTGATAGTGGGTAGTGGTGATTGAGGTGGTGGTGCGTGGTAAGATATGGTGATGATAGCTTGAGCGCGTGGTGTCAAGTGTGATGTTATGGTGGTGACAAAAAAATGCTGATGATTATAACATGATGATAATGGGTTGAGAGATACGTATAACAAACAAGATTGAGAGTTACGTTGCGTTACGAAAATTGTACTTATAATGAGAACATTGGTTTAGTTGGGGTGGTAAATAATGACAATACGACTTACCTCAGCCATGACGTTAATATTAATTAAGTAAATAAATATAGTAATACCAGTAATACGTCTTTGTACAATTTGAGAATCCATAATTTCCAGTAAAGTAAAAGCTCATCAACATTAAATTATATAATTCTTAAAACTATTAATTTAGGAAATCAAATAAAAATCCTAACGTTCTTGTTCTTTTAACTTTATTTCCACACTTTTAAAACCATTTTTGCCAACCTGCACTTAGATACATACCCTTCACACAGATAGTCATAAAAGAAAAATACGTTCATAATATGCAACTATCATATTTGATGGTATTGACAGAAAACTTAAGAAACCAGTGACGATAATTATTCATTGATTTTATGAAAACACGCGTGAAATATTCACGGTGGTTTTCCTTTCAAAATGTTGAAGGAACACGAGGTCATTTTGATCAGACAACGTGATCCACCTCAGTGTTCCTCCACGGAACCGCGACTTTGCTGGTTCTCTTGGCCCTCATTGTGGTTCCCGCGGCCCTGCTGTCGATTCCTCAGGCCGCGTTGTGTGGACTCCCGCCCTTGTTGCCTGTACTCGCGATAGTATTGTTTATACTCCCGCCCTTGTTGCCTGTACCTAGCCTAACCTAACCTCAACCTCAACCTCTCAGGGAGAGAGAGAGAGAGAGAGAGAGGTGGAGGTAGAGGTCGAGTTAGGTTAGGTTAGGTTAGGTTGAGGTTGTGGTTTAGGTTAGGTTAGGTCAAGGGCGAGGTTGACCTCGAGATCGAGATTGACCTCGAGATCGAGGTTGACCTCGAGTTGGAGGTTGACCTCGAGGTCGAAGTTGACCTCGAGGTTGAGGTTGACCTCGAGGTTGAGGTTGACCTCGAGGTCGAGGTCAACCTCGACCAAACTTAACTGAACCTAAACCTCAACCTCAACCCAACCTAACCTAAACCTCAACCTCAACCCAACCTAACCTCAACCTAACCTCAACCTAACCTAACTCGACCTTTACCTCTATCTCTCTCCCTGAGAGGTTGAGATTGAGGTTAGGTTAGGTTTAGGTTAGGTTGAGGTCGAGGTCGAGGTCAACCTCGAGGTCGACCTCGACCTCAACGTCGACCCTGACCTCGACCTCAACCTAACCTAACCTCAACCTAACCTAACCTCAACCTAACCTAACCTAATTATGATTACAAACCGACTATTGTAGTGTGAAAGTTTATGTTGGTATTCATTTGATAACAACAACAATAATAGATATAACATTAATGATAGTACAATAAGTTATGGTGATAATTGAATAGTAATGTTAATAGTGATAGTAATGATAATTGTCAATATTGTAGGGTGGGAGTGGGTACAGGAATGGTGATGTTGACTGTTGTGGGGAGTGTGTGTTGTGGGTAGAAAAAATACTTAAGGTTGTTGAAAAGGTATTCTTAGAGGTAGATATCGTACTTATGGAATAGCGGAGGAATCTGGCACTGCTTATGGTAGGAAAAAATGGTAGCCTACGTGAAAATGATAATGTCCGTCATGTTTGTTAGGTTTGAAGTGGTAGTGGTGATGGTGGTGATGGTGGTGAGGGTGGTAGCAGAGTAGTGGTGGTGGTGGTGAGGATGGTACCAGAGTAGTGGTGATGATGGGGAGGGTGGTAGCAGAGTAGTGATGGTGGTGAGGGTGGTAGCAGAGCAGTGGTGGTGGTGAGGGTGGTGATGGTTGTGAGGGTGGTAGCAAAGCAGTGGTGGTGGTAAGGGTGGTAGTAGCAGAGTAGTGGTGGTGGTGGTGTGGGTAGAGGCTTTCAGTCCTGTCTGAAAAGGTACGTTCCTCTGACCTTGAAAATCACTCCAGCAGCCTTGCATGACTCGCCACTTTACGTCGGGTTCCACCTATATTTGGGAAGTGACCACTGCGATGTATGAATTGATGAATCTCTCCTAACACCCGGCCAATAACCCTCTGCTGAAACCACACCATAAACAAAATAGTATATATAGTAGTGGTTAAAAAACAAACATAAAGTGATATAAAAAAAAGAAATGAAAAAAAGCTACACGATGACATGGTAGAAATGAGAGATTGAAAAAAAATATATATAAAAACTATACATTAAAATAGTAACTAAATGAACATTACATATAATATAAATAGAAATATCTATATAAATGCATCACATCCTTTTTTTGACTTGAAGGAAAAAGGGTATGAATAAAAATGCAAATATTCAGATCCTTTTTCTCCCTTTGTGTCAGGTAAATGGAAAAGCCAACACGAGAAGGGTCAGAACAAGCACTGAGTACACACGAATCAAACGAAGAAATTGCAAAGTGGCCTGGTCAACAATTACCAAAGTTTCTCACTCAGGCCCTCGAGTCAGTTAGGTGTCCAGGGAGGGTGGAGGAGGAGGTGGAGGAGGTGGAGGTGTTGGAGAACCGGACACCACCCCCTCACCACCTCTCCCTTAAGTGTTCTCAAGGGGATATTTCAAGGCAGGGAACCGCCGTTGCCAGGAGCGTGAAAATTCTCACCGACGCCAACGAAGAGCAAAGTGAAAATCCAAATTAAGATTTGGATTTTCATTTTGCTCTTAATTTTCAATTTAATTCTCAATTTCATTTTGCTACCTTAGGTCCAAGCAAGGTCTCTCTCTCTCTCTCTCTCTCTCTCTCTCTCTCTCTCTCTCTCTCTCTCTCTCTCTCTCTCTCTCTCTCTCTCTCTCGCTCTCGCTCTCGCTCTCGCTCTCGCTCTCTCTCTCTCTCTCTCTCTCTCTCTCTCTCTCTCTCTCTCTCTCTCTCTCTCTCTCTCTCTCTCTCTCTCTCTCTCTCTCTCTCTCTCTCTCTCTCTCTCTCTCTCTCTCTCTCGTCCTCTCTTCCCTCCTCTACCTCCCTCCCTCCCTCCTAGTCTCATTTTTTCCTGCATGTATTTATAGACTTATCACGTTTTGGGGAAGAGATAAATTTTCGTACCACTCTTGACGCCTTGAAAAACCCGAAAACGTCTCGAAGTTTTTATTCCTAATCGGATTATTTATTGTACTCTGAAGAAAAATAATACCTTCATGTTCGTATGTAGTATTACCTCGATATTTTTCTCGGTATTTTGTTTTAATAGGTCAGATCGAAAAAATGGTGCAAAGTTAAAATAAGATAAGGACTGGCCGCTGTAAAGAAGAAAGATTTAAGTGACATTGTGGTGGAGGGATAATCTTTTTACCTTCCCCCATTGTTCCTCCTTACCCCTTCTTCTTCCTCTCTCTTGCTTAGTCACCTTCTTCTCTCTCCCTCCTACCCTCCTTCCCTCCTCCCCTTATTCCACTTGAGCCTGGCTTCTCCTGTCCCTCCTGCCAGTTCGTCTGTCCTGTAGGTGTGATGGAGGGGAGGAGGGTTCAAGGAAGGGAGAAGGAAGGGAGAAGGAAGGGAGAAAGGAAAGGAGGAAGGGAGGGAGGGGGAGGGTGGGAGGGAGGGAGGGACGGAGGAAGGGAGGGAGGGAGGGAGGGAGGAAGGAAAGAAAGAAGGAGGGAATGAAGGAGGGAAGGAAGGAAGGAGGGAAGGAAGGGAGGGAGGGAGGGAGGGAAGGAAGGAAGGAGGAAGGGAGGGAGGGAAGGAAGGAGAAAGGGAGGGAGGGAGGGAGGGAGGGAGGGAGGGAGGGAGGGAGGGAGGAAGGAAAGAAGTGAAGGAAGGAAGGAAGGAAGGAAGGAAGGAAGGAAGGAAGGAAGGAAGGAGGGAGGGAGAGAGGGAGGGAGGGAGGGAGAGAGAGAGGAAGGAAGGAGGGAAGGAAGGAAGGAAAAAAGGAAAAAAAAGGAAGGAAGGAAGGAAAGAAGGAGGTAGGGAGAGGACTACCAAAGCCTTGAGGAACACCACCATAAGACTCACTCACTCGCTTCTCTTCACTCTCTCCGGGACAATTTTAAATCCTCAATTATAGAATAAGAATCAAGGGCTTTATAAGACAATAAATATTCATAACTATTTGTATATGCATTCCATCTTTATTTAACGCCTTTTTTTCTTTATTTTCAACCGTGTGTGCATTGTTTTTTCTCCAGTAAGCAAAGTTTGTCTCATCCCACATTTGAAAATAAGATATAGATGTTTTCTTTTATGGGATTTTCAAGCTAGATATGAATGTTTGGTTTTCAACACCTGCACAATATTACCAACAATCTTTACTTTTCATTTGCTAATCACATATATAAACACTTTTAATTTATGTGTCTCTTTGCCATTGCACTACCACTTGCATTTTACGCGAATCGTTATATGTATGCTATTTTATCAGGTGTTTTACTGCAAGGTATTAAATAGTTTTGTTTCTTAGTAATCTCTTTTATACATTCAGTCTGAGTCCCTTCACTTTCATCAAATATTCGTCTGGTGCTGCTCTTCCTCAAAGTACTTCTTTAATCCTCACAATTCTCATTTATATATTTATATCATAGTTTTCTTCTAATACGTTTAGCGTCCAGAGCAAGTCATTATTTATGTTATTGTATTGTCATAAATACTCAGGGAGATACAAAAAGCATACCAAAAAGAAAACACACACACACACACACACACACACACACACACACACACACACACACACACACACACACACACACACACACACACACACACACACACACACACACACACACACACACACACACACACACACACACACACACACACACACACACACACACACACACACACACACACACACACACAACACACACACACACACACACACACACACAACACACACACACACACACCACACACACACACACACACACACACACACACACACACACACACACACACACACACACACACACACATCACACATACCCGCACACACTAAAGACACTTAAAATCGCTTGTCATGTAATGCATTTTTTTTGGCAAACATAACCTTCGTTTTTTTATCTCAAATCTAAGTTACATGACATAAGAACATCGAAGCAGAAGGCAACATTGCAGCGGCTTCACGATTCTCCGGCCAAATTTGCGGGTCTGTCCTCGTGTTCTTGGTTAATGCCCGAGCCGAGGTTACTAATCAGCCGTAGTTTTCATCTGCGCGGCCTTGTCACAAAGGAGGCGTGGGAGGCAGCACGCGCCCCGAGCAGGTGTCGCTGGAATGAAGGTATGCGGGGTCACTTCTAAGACATGTATTCCCTAAGGGCCTCACCTGGGAAACCACACAGGTAATAATGATAATAATAATAATGATAATAACAGGTGATGAAGGAGACTAGGCTGAGAAGGGAGTACTTTATTCCTATGTTGCGATAAGATAAAAAAAAAGTATGCAGGGTCTACATGTATTACTACATGTATTCCCTAAGGGCCTCACCTGGGAAACCACACAGGCAATAATACTAATAATAATAATGATAATAATGGTAATGTTCTCAATGATATTGTTTTTGTAAATATTTTTGTGCTATTGTCATGACGTATATGATTTAATAAACACACAGGGAATAATAATAATAATAATAATAATAATGATAATGATGATAATGTTCGCAATGATACTATTTGTGTTAATAATAATTTGTGTTATTGTCAGTACGTAGATCATTTGTGTTCTCCTGTAGGAAGAATCTGTAGCCACGCATGCTTCACTCAGCCACAGGTCTTATAACTTACCTCATACCTAGCAATATATCAAAGCTTATACTGGGAAATGTTACGACTATGCATATTTTTAACACGAAGAGTCGCCATAGGATACGCTATAGCAGGACCAGACGACCAACAGAACAGTAACAGTAACAGTAACAGATCCACAAAACAGTGACCGGGATTCTTTGCCATGCACTCCTGTCGGCTTCAAAGGTCACAACGCCTCCATAATGACTATAATAACAATGATAATAATAGTGATGATAAGATAATAATGATAACAAAGACCAATAAAGATGATAGCAACAACAACTGAGGTAGACGTGAGAATATGGAAGGTTATTTTTCCATTCTAGTGGTCGCATGCTTCCACAACGCCGCGAAGATCAACAAAAAACATAAACATGAAACTTTAACAACGAAACGAATCGACAATTACTACTGACTTATCTAATCGGAACACGCACATAAAAAAGACCTTCATGGATGCAGGATAGAACGAAAAGGTATACAACATTACCCAACACCTGTAACTTCACCTTGTACAAAGAGCTGAGGATAAAAAGCAATACAAAAAACGAGAAAAAAACGCGATAGACAAAATTGCAATATGGAGCAAGAGAAAAATCACCCTTGGAATGAGTGAACACATTTGAGGCCTGAGCGACGGTATCTCTCTCGTAATTCAGCTCAGCGGGGTGTTAGGAGGCGCAGATGGAACCGAGTTTGTGGTGATTGTGTTTCGTCACGACTGAATACAAGGCGAGAGTCCATGCGGCGATATTGTGAGCGGTGAGAGCGTTGGAAAAGGTTGAAAGAGGCGACGACGGAGTGAACTTGTAAACATATGTCGTTTTGGTGCCCGGTTGGCTTTCCATATATTTTTTTCTCTCTCGGCTGCTTGCTCTCTCTCTCTCTCTCTCTCTCTCTCTCTCTCTCTCTCTCTCTCTCTCTCTCTCTCTCTCTCTCTCTCTCTCTCTCTCTCTCTCTCTCTCCTATACTTTCATGTTACGATCTCCCTAGTCTTTCTATGTTATTATCAGCATCTTGTGTAATAACAGGTGATATTAATGATGACCCACTTGAATTATTACTCTTTTGATCATTATAACGAATTTTTAAGAAAGATAGATTATTCGGAGAGGGATATGGAGTATTCAAGAAAATGCCTGCCCCTCTCTGGAGCGATATTAAGCGCGTGTGTTTTCCCCCGAAGGTTTGAAAGCTTCCTGATGTCGCGATAAGATAAAAACAATGGAAAACTTGAGACCCGAAGCCCCGGGTGAGCGCAGCGGCGGACCATCTCGTTATCGGAACAATCGATCGAGCCAATCAATATTTAGTACACGTAAAGGTCAATAAATCATCTCGTTATCACAGGAATCTCGGCCAGACCTTCAGTTTTTCAATTAGATGCACTAAGTCAGCCTCCAGATAACAGCTTAATTAAGCCACGCTGAGGTCTTTCTTCCTCCCTTCCCTTTATCTTTTTTCTTTATAATATTTTTCTTTTTCAACCAAGTTTTTTTTGCCACTGCATATTTTTTTCATTTTCTATAATATGGGCTGTATATGTCTGGTTTTGATATTTTTTCAAACAATTCCCTTCTCGATGCACCGTTTGCCGACCCCTGACTCGCATTCTGTATCTGACTGCATTCTGCATCGATAGCGTCCGGACAAGAAAAGGACATAGAAATGGAACTCCTCGTTATTTTTACACGAATAAATAAGCATTTTGCCGTCATTTCATTGGCTCCACGACACAGCACCTCGCAGCTATACAACGCTGTCACTTGTGCTTTTGCTATATCTCACGATGAAACAATTTATCGTGCAGTATCTGTTTCTCTAGATTACTCAAAACTATAGCGAATTATAAGTAAAACAAATCAACTTTCAAACAATGTGCTTTCCATATTGTATTAATGTCATTTTAATAGCAGACACTGAAATGCAAGTAAAGGAATATGCTTTTCGTGTTTCATGGCGGTTTCAAACGAAATAGTGCAACTTTATGTAAGCTCTTCTTTATGTCTGAATGAAGTTCCTTATTGATATTTTACGTTTTGCAATCTAACATGAAACTATGGCAAACATTATGCAACTCATGATAAAACAAGACTGAAGGAGACCACGCAAGGCATTAGCAGCTTCTACCATACATCATGAGGATCAATGAAGGGTTCGCAGGCGGGCAAGAAAGAAATACTAAAGACAGACAGAAAGCGCGCGATCTTCCCTGTGTTTTGCGTGACGGCGGGTTGGCGTGGGTGGAGGGGGCGTGTGTGTCCCGTCAGGTGTGGAGTGCTGGGGCAACACACCTGCCACACCTGCCACGCCACTATTTGGGTTCTCGCTCGCACAGGTGTGAGTTGTGTGTGAAGGGTGTCAGATCTCTCCCTCACTTGGCGCCGTAGAATGATGGAGACCTGCTCGTGCCTCTGTGTTAATAAAAGGAAAACTGTAGACCCAGTTCAGACGCGACACTTTAACTTTGCGCAAAAGGAAGACTGCCTTCAATTCTGTGTCTGCGAATCATCCATTGTCGCCTTAGCCGCAAGCATCGTGTTAATACTGTGCATTCTAGACAGAAGAAAAAAATCAAAATACAGATTGCCACTAACCTGAATTTCTGGTTATTACACATAAATCATTGGTTTCCAAGGAATGTTATCTTATGATCCCATAACGCTCTAAGGGTTTACAGAAATAGGTTTTTATTTTTTTCCGAACGTGCTTAGAAAAGCAAGAGACTAAATCAAATCTGACTCGTTTTGAATTTAGAAACAAAAACAACGCAAGGAACTTGAAGCCACACAAACTAAGCGATCCCTTATCCCCCCAAATAAAAATTACTTGCAAAATTGGTGAGAAAAATTATTGTTCTGTTATTAGAGACGGACACACACACACACACACACACACTGCGCGACCGCGCGATGGTCAGGTTGATAATGTTCTGGTCTCTCACTCTGTGGGTAGGCGGTTCGAATCCTCGCGCTCACGGGGATTTTTCACTTGACAAATTCGGGCGGTTACTGTCCCCCTTGAGCAAGGGGATGGGGGTGTGTGGTGTGTGAGGTCCCAGCATTGCCCAAAGATTGGTAATAATGAGCTCCAAGCTCGCACTGAGAGGGTGAAACTGGCGATCGCGAGCCAGCTCGCGTGGACAAAGACCATGGGTGAATAACACACACACACACACACACGCGCGCGCACACGCACACGCACACAGACATAGACACACACAGGAGTTGATTGAATTGTAGATAATTTTTTTCATTAGTAAAATTGCAGCCATGAGGACTACCAGTTTCCCAGGGCTCGTGGACGTGTTATCAGAGCCGCGATGCTCCATTACGGTTACACCACCAAGAACATAAGTACTTGTAGCCTGTCATGGCGGGAGTAGTAGTAGTAGTAGTAGTAGTAGTAGTAGTAGTAGTAGTAGTAGTAGTAGTAGTAGTAGTAATAGTAGAAGCAGTATTAGTGGTATTAGTAGTAGAGGTAGTGGTGGTAGCATTGTATACATACTATATTCAATGGTAAGACCAAGAAGATGATGTGGATGAAGTAGTTGGAGGCGATAGATAAAAAAAACATTATAGATAAATATAAAAAAACCCGCCTCAAATTACCTGTGATACCTGCCTGTTCTCATCTGCCTTCACTGGAACACCTGGATTGGGATGATGGCTGGGAATGAAGGAGAGAAGGTGGGTGGTAGGGAAGAATGAAGGGAGGGGAAGGTGGCAGGAAGGGAATGTATATATGTGTGTGTGTATATATATACATACATACATGTATTTAATTCAGTATCTCCAAATTTGTCCCACACAGCGCAGCATCAGCACCAGCAGCAGACAAACATGGGAGCATAATAGGCCATCGTGGTCTCTAAATAAGTCGACCAAGGCCTATCTCTGAAGCCCAACAAAAAAAAGATGAGACACTTAAGTGACACCGACTTATCACATGGATACTAAAAGATTGCGAGATGCTCACACTAAGTGGTTGGCGGCGAGAGACATTTGTTGTTAATTGGGAGGATATTAAAAGTAGTTAAGATTAGTGGCAACATTTACAACGCGTTATGATAGTTTTAATGATAGCCGACCGTGCTACCGGCTGACGACCCTTGTCAAGGCCGCCGATGTTGCTGCCGCAGACACCGGCTAGGCGACTTCTATGCACGTCCAGACATTTTTTTCCGATTGTTTTTGCCTTTCTGTACGCTGGAGGGCTGGAAGTGGACTGATAATTATTGTGTGTGTGTGTGTGTGTGTGTGTGTGTGTGTGTGTGTGTGTGTGTGTGTGTGTGTGTGTGTGTGTGTGTGTGTGTGTGTGTGTGTGTGTGTGTGTGTGTGTGTGTGTGTGTGTGTGTGTGTGTGTGTGTGTGTGTGTGTGTGTTGTGTGTGGTGTGTGTGTGTGTGTGTGTGTGTGTGTGTGTGTTGTGGTGTGTGTGTGTGTGTGTGTGTGTGTGTGTGTGTGTGTGTGTGTGTGTGTGTGTGTGTGTGTGTGTGTGTGTGTGTGTGTGTGTGTGTGTGTGTGTGTGTGTGTGTGTGTGTGTGTGTGTGTGTGTGTGTGTGTGTGTGTGTGTGTGTGTGTGTGTGTGTGTGTGTGTGTGTGTGTGTGTGTGTGTGTGTGTGTGTGTGTGTGTGTGTGTGTGTGTGTGTGTGTGTGTGTGTGTGTGTGTGTGTGTGTGTGTGTGTGTGTGTGTGTGTGTGTGTGTGTGGTGTGGTGTGTTTGGTGTTGTGTGGTGTGTGTGGTGTTGTGTTGTGTGTGTGTGTGTGTGAGACAATAGGCCGCAAAACCACCCGTGACTTAAGGAAGGGTAAGGAAAAAGAGTGACTTAAGTAGTGACTGCAAGGGATTCACTCGCGTCTCCCTCCAGCCATTCCCCCATTGCCGTGAGAGCTTTGTTTGTGGTGGTCCAGCCTGTCTGTCTCTCTGTTTGTTTGTGTGTCTGTTTCTGCCTCTCTCTGTTTGTCTTTCTGTCTGTTTGTCTGTCAGTATCGGAGCCTTGTGACCCCTACGTGTGCTGTTTCATGTCAGCCCGCCACTCTGTCAATCTACCTTTTTTTAGTGCTCTCTCTCTCTCTCTCTCTCTCTCTCCTCTCTCTCTCTCTCTCTCTCTCTCTCTCTCTCTCTCTCTCTCTCTCTCTCTCTCTCTCTCTCTCTCTCTCTCTCTCTCTCTCTCTCTCTCTCTCTCTCTCTCTCTCTCTCTCTCTCTCTCTCTCTCTCTCTCTCTCGACGTGCACTCTATCTTAAATGCATGTCAGGAGATTTTTACACGAGGTAATGAAAATGTGACACGCGCTATTGAGAAGGGAATAAAAATTGAAGGTACACTGGCTTACTATGAATATATAACGAATGAAGGATGATGATGTAATTAATTGAGCCGTCCAGTGTCTTGCCCGCGGGTACAATGCGGCTTGTAAAGAATGTAGCTTGTAAGTTGGGATGCCCGTCACTTTCCTCAGTCCCACACAAGCAGGATTTGACCACCAGGGTGAGAACCAAAAAAGTGTAACAAAGAAAATGGGGCTAGGTTGATAACATCGTAGAAATATAGCAGTAAAGATTTAGGAGTCGAAATTTTATATCTTTTCGTGTGGTTTTGTTGGTCAAAGTTCCTTATTATACCAGTGGAGGTTCTTTTATTTTCACTCTTTTACGACGTGTGAATGAAAACTAGCCGCTTATATTTTATTGCTTAACGTAAGAACATAAGAAAATAAGGAAGCTATAAGAGGCCGTGAGACTTACACGTGGTAGTTCCTGTAACGTGGTCAACGGAACATAAATTCCATCAAATGATGTTAGAAATTATTGAGTTCTTTGAAGTGAGTATTAGTGATGCCTGCTTTTGGGGTTCAGGCTCATGCAGTTTCCAGTTTATAGTATTCAACACTAAAGATATATTACTTATAACTTTAATTCATATAAATCATAATATCTTCTTATATTCAATGCGCGGAAATCTTAGTCTTACTCTGATGCATAATAGTTAAAATTTGGTTTACAATAATTCATTTTTACACCCCTCATGAAGTCTTATATACCATTATGTTTTCGTAGTAGTTTCGATAACATATAAATTAAACTATTTACTAGAAAATATTCCTTGCATTATATATTTTTTTCAAGAAGCTTATTGGTCATGATAATCCACATTTACTCTCAAACTGCTAACCCCTTGAGGCCCAGAACGTAATTTTCATTGTTCTTTGACTACCATTAGACGACATTAGTGAATATAAGAAATGTTTTATAGATATGACCTGTTTAGTATTCTTGTCCACTAGCTAATTTGGTATATTTAGCCACTTTTCGTAATTGTATGGCTAACAAGAGACGATTTTATATATTAATGGAAATATCTGAGCGTGAAGGGGTTAATGATCGTCCAGGTAAGATTGACTCGCCATTACCCGTCACTCGACCCTTGAAATTTACCCGCTTGAAAGAGTCAGATTTCCTGCTTCTAATTAAGATATTGAACAACTACACGCCGGTTGCCAGCGGGAGGCTTACCAGGCAGAGTGTGGGAAACCGTGTAGCGTATTATGTTAGAACCACATAGAGACAGGAGTATGTGCTGGTATGTGTGTGTGTGTGTGTGTGTGAGAGAGGAGAGAGAGAGAGAGAGAGAGAGAGAGAGAGAGAGAAGAGAGAGAGAGAGAGAGAGAGAGAGAGAGAGAGAGAGAGAGAGAGAGAGAGAGAGAGAGAGAGAGAGAGAGAGAGAGAGATTTTGTTTACAAACCTTATAAAACGCTAAATCACACAAAATTGAACCTCTCTCTCTCTCTCTCTCTCTCTCTCTCTCTCTCTCTCTCTCTCTCTCTCTCTCTCTCTCTCTCTCTCTCTCTCTCTCTCTCTCTCTCTCTCTCTCTCTCTCTCTCTCTCTCTCTCTCTCTCCTCTCTTCTCTTCTCTCTCTCTTCTCTCTCTCTCTTCTCTCTCTCTCTCTCTCTCTCTCTCTCTCTCTCTCTCTCTCTCTCTCTCACACATTCTCACACAGGTGGATAAGGAGCGTGGTATCATAAGGTTGTACTGAATGCCAATCTAGTTTTCACAATGACCCTAATAGACCACTAAAGCAAACACCCGTACACTCCCAGTAGCCTAACCGCTTCTTCTTATACAGGACAAAGCAGAGAAAATAAAGAACCACGTCAATTCGATACACCTGATGTTTCTCTTTATACTTACTTCTCGTACCCTCATCAGTACCTTAATTACGATTCTATACAGTATATTACTTAGAAAGATTCGTGTTAATCCTAGTTATTAGCTTCATTCGTGTTCTTTCTCCGTGCGATTTTACACGGGAGGGGAGTCCGTCGCCGTGTTTTGTGTTCAGACGGTTACCTGGTCTGTTGCTTCAGTGTTGGATTTCTGTTACGGTAATATGTTGTTTTTGAGTTGTTTAAGTGAATGTTTATTGTACTAGGAAGATTTTTTTTTCTCTCTCTCTATTTTTTTTCTTTCTCTCTCTCTCTCTCTCTCTCTCTCTCTCCTCTCTCTCTCTCTCTCTCTCTCTCTCTCTCTCTCGTCTCTCTCTCTCTCTCTCTCTCTCTCTTCTCTCTCTCTCTCTCTCTCTCTCTCTCTCTCTCTCTCTCTCTCTCTCTCTCTCTCTCTCTCTCTCTCTCTCTCTCTCTCTCTCTCTCTCTCTCTCTCTCTTTCTCAAACACTCAGACACACCATGATGCCTAGATCGACCATCCACATTTATGTTTCCTTCCCTTTAGTATCAAAACGACGAGATGTATCTGAGTGACAAGCTACCTAAGCTATAGATCATGTAACACGATGGATAAAGGGTGAGAGAGAGAGAGAGAGAGAGAGAGAGAGAGAGAGAGAGAGAGAGAGAGAGAGAGAGAGAGAGAGAGAGAGAGAGAGAGAGAGAGAGAGAGAGAGAGAGAGAGAGAGAGAGAGAGAGAGAGAGAGAGAAAATACACATATACATTAAGAAATATGTGTATGTTTACTAGATTATTTAGGTATAGTACAGGTATATGTGCGAAGGTTATCTATTCTTAGCAATTACTTGAAGGCTTGAGTCCTTACCTGTTCCTTAAGACCCGTTGCTGAGAGTCTCTTCCTTCTGCCTTCAAGGGTTGGTCTCCTCCAGGGCTCGTCTGGCGTCTAAGATAACTGGTAACGTGTGGCAGCTTGTGTTTGACGACTCACTAAGTATACAGTGGCGATAATCGAACTCGTTAGGATTTGAAGGATAATGGGCTCACTAACAACGTGTTTGAAATGTTTCAAAAAAATGAAAATCGTACGTGTAAAAAAAATTAGGGTAGAAATTTTTTGATACAGATTAGCGTGTTGGTAAACCTTATCACCTATTAAACGTCATTACCCTTATGTCTCCCGGCGTTTGCGTCTTTCCTGTTTTAAGAAATGGGTGGCCTTTTTTTGCAATAAAAAAATGTAAGTTTACTTGTCTGGGTGAAAGAGAGAGACTGTCTCCCTCTGGCGGTTGGGCGGAATTGAAATTAAGGAATGCCAAGCCTTTACTGATCCCAGAATGTGGATAGTTTTTTCTGCCTTTTTTTTTCAACATAGCACAAACTCCATATCGATATACTGTTCTCTTGGTAACATGGTTCGTGTTGGCAGGTTGAGTCATAACATACACTAGACCTCTGATGTCTTTGTCTCTCAGGCATCCTTGCTTACTGCATTTGAACAGTGTACCTAATATTGGTTGATATTTTGCACATTAATGGAAGGTTGTGAGAGGGAGGTGGCGTCGCTTGAGGCTATAATAATGCTTTATTTGTGAGCCATGAGAGTAATCCATGCGTGTAGTTATTTTAGATTTCATTATCATCGCTACGTTATCAGAATCACAGCATAGGACAAAGGATTTGGTTTACATAATGACGATAAAGAAAGACAAAAAAATAATAATGTATAATACTTAACTATTGTAAGTAAGAGGCAATCACAAGTTTTTCATAACGTATAATCACATCGTCGGCAGCAACAGCATTCAGTGAAGCAAATATTTGACTGACTAACGAAGTGACAAATACAAGCACTGTAAGAGTGTTGCATGTTTTACCAACTGGTTTTTTCCCCTTAAATATTGCGTGTACTTCTTTCCTATATGTGTTATACCTGTGTGATTGCTTAATGAAAATAAATAAACACCCTGATCTTATCATGAACCCAGACTACAGCAAATATGACGCTTTGAGCCGATTGCGAAGCTCTTCAGTTTTGTTATCAAGGAAATCAAATTACGTTTACTGTTGCAGATGAAAATTTATTCCCGAATGCTGCACGCAAATGAATATCACAGTGGGAGTCATGAGCAGTCCCCGCGAGTTCAAGTTCAATAATCTCTTCCTTCGCTATCATGAATTATAATGTCTAGAGTCTAGACTGTCGATGGTGTGCCTGACCTGTTATTGGCCCTCACTGCTGCTGCTGTGTTGTTAGTCCATGTTATTGTATTTTTATTTGTGTTTGTACTTATTGTATTTGTAATCAATGTTTTTCTACGAAATGCGTATATTAATTGATTTGTTGTGACTTTTAATGCCTCTTGTTATACTAAGCAATCATTATTTTTTACCATGTGTAATTTTAATGCGTAATTTTTTGGTATTAATGTCACATCTATGGTGGTGGTTCAAGCTACTTTCCTATACCGTGTGATATCCTTTAAACTACTAATTTTTCTGGGTTTTTTTTAGACCTCACATTAAGTACACATACCGAAGACTTAACACAAAAGTCTCTTATACACGATCAATTTCATGGTTTCGTAAGAGGGATGTTAAAAGAAGGCACACCACGGCAGTCATCATTTACGTAGCTGACCTTTTACTCGTCTATATAAGAGTGTCTGAGTCGAGGTAAGATAAAATCAAAAAGCTCAGTCTGTTCTTGTGTATAATTTTTTTACCATTATTGTTATACTAATTGCTAGTTTTTTTTTAGTCGGCATTGTTGCTATAATCGTTTTATTGATCTGCGGCGAGAATCGTGGCTCAAGTCCTGTTTGTGTGAAGATTGTGTCAACAGGAGCTACCAACAGAGGGTGTGGCTGTGCGTGGCTCGCCCGAGGCCCCACAGGTCCCACCCAGCCGTCAAACAGGCTTGGGAGCAAAATTGCATACTGGGTGTTTCTAAAAAGAAAATCTCAGGCCTCCACCTTTGAATTATTCTATCCAGGACTCATGAAGTAATTACTGTCGAGGAAAGGCAGAGTGAGAGGAGAGTGGATAGATCTATATTCACTACAGGAACTACCTCGTGTAAGTCCTACAGACTCTTATAACTTCCTTATTTTCTTATGTTCTTATGTACATATTAAAGATCCAGCAACTAACACCTACCTACTTCTTCAGTGCCTTCAATCAAACTAGAATAATAAAAAAATAACTAATCGCGAATAAGATTTTCCAACATGTCTTTTAATAAATCTTCTACAAAATACAAATATCTTTCCGTTTCCAATGATAAATGATTAGCCACGAGCCACGTACGTACCTTGGAGTTTTTTTGTTTCTTTTCTTTTCTCTTTTTAAAACACGAGAAGCCACTAATGTCCTGTATTTTCTGACAACAAGCAAAGGGTGAAGAAAGTAAGCACGTTGTTTACCTGTCGGGGTCTACCTGCACGCCTGGTTAATTAATAGCCCACGTGTGTAGCTCACATAAAAACAACAGCACCAATACTAATAATATTTTGCCTCTCACTTCTTCTGCTGTCTATCTCTTCCTCATTCTCTTCCTCCTTCTCTCGTGCTGGGGGGGTTTTCAACACATTTTCTATAAGCATTGTTTTAATCTTACGTGCAGCCTTAATAACTCTGAAAAATTATCTTTGTTCTCCTGACAGCCAATGAAACATCTGCATTGCATAGTAAATATCTATCTCTTGTACTAATGTGTTATCAGTAGATGTGATAAGTGTGGGTGTATGTGTGTGTGTGGGGAGGGAGCAGCTTGACCGAAAGGGTTGTATCGATTTTCATATTAACTAGATGATATCAAGTTTGTTTTGCTTTATAGAAGAAGTAAAAGAACAAGAACAAGAAGAAAATAAAGAGAAAGCAGGAAGGAAGAAGAAGGAAAGAAATAAGGAAGAAGAATGAGATGCACAGTTAAGAAGAGAATAAAAAGCATACTAAGACAAACAAGATAATGGAGAAAAAGTTAGGCTGATAGGCCTGAGGCGCGGTAGGTTAATCTTTTGCTAATGAGTGTGGGAGTTATGTATCAGGTTTTATCACACACACACACACACACACACACACACACACACACACACACACACACACACACACACACACACACACACACACACACACACACACACACACACACACACACACACACACACGTAGGGTACTCCGTAGTGTAAGGGTAGCACGCCCGGTTCACAACCGAGAAGTCCCGGGTTCGATCCCCGGGCGGAGCGGAAACAGATGGGTTGTTTCCTTCAAACCCGAGCCCCTGTCCACCCAGCAGTGAATGGGTACCGGGTGTTAGCCGGGGTTTGTGACCCGCCTCCCGGGGTGGTGGCTTCGGCCAACACTAAGCACTAAGGATGAATGATAAAAATGTTGATATGGAGACGGGGCCATATGAGCGTTGCTCAGGCCCTGTAAAATACAACTAGATGAATACAACTAGATAAACACACATACACACACACACACACACACACACACACACACACACACACACACACACACACACACACACACACACACACACACACACACCACACACACACATACACACAAACACACCACACACACACACACACACACACACACACACACACACACACACTCACACACACACACACACACACACACACACACACACACACACACACACACACACACACACACATACACACAAACACATACACACACACACACACACAAACATACACTGTATCACAGATAACATTTACGAGAAGCATAAGTAATGAAGGAAAAGCAGAGACGCGATGAGTATCCAGACATTCCGGCGGAGATACCAATACACCACAACAGTATGTGATACATACATACACGCGGGAGTCCGTGAAGGTGCAGGTCTTGACGCATGCCAGATGGAGAAGCATGATGTTTGGGAAGCTCGTACGCCTCTCTTTCGTAAACACACACAAAAAATCATGTGTCAGAACGGTATCAAATTATAATCACTGCCCTAAAAGTTTGAAAAATGAAAATATGTTGAAAAATTGCAGTTTTTTAGGTTGCCAATGACACAGAACGGTTTCAAATCATAATTAAGGCCTTAAAAGTTAAAAGAAATCTAAATATGTTGGAAAATCACACTTTTATATGTTGCCAATGACCCTAGGATTCTTCTCATTCCACCAGAAGGAGCCTCAACACACGAAACAAAGTCTGTACACGAATACCCATAAGACCAGTGCATTGTACGTACCTGGAAGACTAATGGACTGTGTTAACCATCCGTTTAGAAGACGTAACCCAAAAGAGCATAATTTAGATATATTCATGTAGATTGTCCAAATATATCGTGCAGCATGACTACAAGACCTCCATATAATCGACCTCATTAATTCCAAGCAACTTTATAGTCTCCCGGGACGAGCTGTAGTCCAGTGTTCCATTACGCGGGTTGCGGTGGAAGCATTTCTCACGCCGGTGGTGGTTGGGCTGAAGCCAGAAACTCGAGAGCTCATTATCTCCAGCATCCCAACGAGTAAATAAGTGGCAGACAAACTTAGGGTCACCTGTCCTCTGTCTGGCCGGGGAGGTAGGTAGGTGGCTTTATCGCCTCTGTGCTTCCCTTGGATGTTATATGTTTTATTGGTTTTAAATGCGTTAAAGTATGTCAGATGTATCACTTCAGAAATAGGTGTGTGTGGTCGGAGGGAACCGGATTTTCAGAAGGAAGAGAATGACCAGTGAATGTTACAAACAGTATCTTTATTGCAGGATCCAAACGTTTCGACATATTTCATTATGACATTATTCAGGTGGTAATATCTAGAAAGAATTATAATGAAATGATAAAAAGAAGAAGTTAATAGCATAGATAATAGCTAATAGCAAAATAGAGAGAGAGAGAGAGAGAGAGAGAGAGAGAGAGAGAGAGAGAGAGAGAGAGAGAGAGAGAGAGAGAGAGAGAGAGAGAGAGAGAGAGAGAGAGAGAGAGAGAGAGAGAGAGAGAGAGAGAGAGAGAGAGAGAGAGAGAGAGAGAGAGAGAGAGAGAGAGAGAGAGAGAGAGAGAAGAGAGAGAGAGAGAGAGAGAGAGAGGAGAGAGAGAGAGAGAGAGAGAGAGAGAGAGAGAGAGAGAGAGAGAGAGAGAGAGAGAGAGAGAGAGCAGGTTGAGGGTCGGGGCTGTGCATGCTTACTGGATCTAAGGTACCCTAAACAAACGGCTGAGACAAAAGGTAATTACAGCTAATATCATATCTTTGTGTAGGTGTCCAGGAAGTGAATGAAAGACCAATTTTGAGTTCCACCAACACGGTAGGCAATGAAGTACCGAAGGGGCAAGAAGACAGGGAGAAGCGAGTAACGGGATGATGTGTGCTGGAGGAAGAGGATGAGTAAAAAGAGTAAAGTAAAAAAATATATATTTTAAAAAGGTGGCTTGAGTGCAGGAGGAAGAGGATGAGTAAAAAGTGTTAAGTAGAAAGATAGATATTTTGTAATGGTGGCTTGAGATACAATGGCATGATACATATCTATATTTTGTTCATTTGAAAACTAATGATCTTATTATCCTTTCTGGTGGTTCATGATGGATTTTGGACTTGTCTATCATTAATCAGAGGTGTGTTAAGAATTACGACGGTGTATTTAGTTATCCTATATGTGCGTAATACTATTCCAACACAGACTCATGTTGTCAGTCAGTTATCACTCCTAACATATATAATAACTTGCATAACTATTATTATTGAATTACAACTATTATCACACAAGTGTAACAAGTACTACAACTACCATAAATAATATTTTCATGTACTTAAATCAAAAGAATCAGTGTATTTTTAGAAACATTATAAATATATAATTATATATCTATGTAATGTATATATAATTATACGTTTATCTTTCCTCCTCTGTTTCACCGTGAGACCCATGAACACCTTGCACTCTCAAAGTATGTCACAGGACAAATGCCTAGTTGTCAGCATAAAGTATAGGATCAACAAGAAGTGATAAGAAGCCAGAATCACGAGGAAGAAGAGGAGAAGCCCTCGGACATCACCACTACCAACACGCACCTCTCACTCGCCCCGTCCGGCACTCCCTGGCTGTGCTCAAGACATTCATTGTATTTGGTTGTAATCTCTACAATTCTTATTGGACTCTAAATAAATGTGTACAAAGCTGGAAGTACCATTTTAACTCATACCAGATAAGTCTCCAGTATTATCATACTTATATAAATGGTGGCATACGCGGTGGTAATATAACAACTTATAATGTTCCTACGTTGTGTGTTCTTGTCTGGATGTTGGACAGGGTTCTTGTTATGACTCGATTGTATAAAAACAGATTAAAAAACGCTACATGTGTACAAAGCTCAAAATGGCAGATTGATGACATATATTTCCGGTCTGTTTTCTGATCAACACTTTACATCGCCAAGTGGTATCAATCATTGCCTTTGTTTTTGTTTTTTGGTTATTGTTTTTTTCCTTAGCATTCACCATCTGGTCTTGTGCCGAGAGGGATTGTTATTAAAAGAGTGGATCTCATGTTTAATTCATCGTGTATCCATCACATAATCGTCTACATCCTCGCAGTCACAAATCAACGCAGTCACAAACCTTTGATCAGAAAGAATAATGTTTAAAAGGCAGAGGCAGCTGAGAATCCAGGACAATGTAAACAGGACTTGCTATCCCCCCCCCCCCCCCCCCTTCAAGCCCAGTCCAGCCCCAGGGGTCAGACACAATCACTCCCTCAGGCCATGGGCGGCAGGTGGTGGTCTTGAGGTGAGTCTGGACACGCCCATGTCTAGGAAGGCAGGTGTGTAGATGCCTCTCATCAATTCACCTTCCCCAAACTTGACATCGCCTCGTGTATCTAGTCATTTTCCAATAGCCTTCAGTTTGTGGAGGCGCGGTACTGCTGATCATGTGTGTGATCTCTTAAGTGAACAGTAGACGACATGATAATTAACTTGTTTTTCAAACCGTACACTTAGTATTGTTCATATGTTATGCTAATAGGAGGCCTACAGGTATTATGATAACTAAAGAAACCTTACCAAAACCATTATCTATTTACCTGCACTTATACTTAAATCAATTGTTTTCATGCTGATACAATATGTAAACCAGATAATGAATGGATCCTTAAAAAGGATCAATAAAAAGAAAACTTGCTTTCTCCCACTCCTTTGTCCTCATTGTTAAGTCATTAAGGCAAAACACTCATTATAATTGTGTTGCGCCCTGCAAGCGAATGATCGTCTGTTAAGGTACTTAGGAACACTGGCTGGCCTTAGGCGTGACTCTGAGAGCCTCGCTTGCCGTTGGAGTCTCCACTTTAACCCCTTCACGCCCAGATCTTTCCATTAATATATGAAATTGCCTGTTGTTAGCCATGAAATTACGAAAGTAGCTTAAATATACCAAATTAGCTATTGGACAAGGATACTAAATAGGTTATATTTATAGAATATCGCTTATATTCACAAAAATCATCTTATGGTATACCCAAAGTACAAAGGAAATTACGTTCTGGGTCTCAAGGGGTTAATATGCATTTGTTTGTTGTTGCTTTCCATCGGCACTTTGACCCGTGTGTACTAATGACCATGTTTACTTCACTTTATTGTTTGAAGGTACAGACTGTTGTAAGTGCGAGCATAGGTCACTTTTTACAACATATTGACGCACGGCGATTCGTGCCGCTGTAGTGTTTCTGGACACGATTCCGCCTTATAAAACCTATGGCTGATGATTAGCTATAAGATAGATTTCAATTCAGCCTTACTTATTTAAGTGTGAGACTGAGTACAACGTTAGAGATAATTTTGGTTCGCAGGCTAAAACTTAAGATATGTTTTATTTCATATATCTATATTTTTATGACTTTGTGTTCCTCTGCCTTATCATCACGCTTTGAGACTTAGTAAAGGTACGCTTAGGAATTAATCTGTACCCATCTACATTTTTCTGGTATTATAAGCCCTCTGGTATCGAGTTTTTGGTTTTAAACTTAAATTACTCGATTGTTAGATCTTCATTAAAGGAAATACAGGTCCATTAGGCGACGTCTAGATTACGTGAACAATAAAAAAGAGGAATTTTATTGCGTTACGTGTGTCAGTTTTTCTTGTAGTGTACAGTTCCCTGCCTCCTTTCAGGTAATGAAGGTAAAAGGCAAAGTCCCCTGTCCATTGTAACCCAAATCAAAACGCAAATGCATTCAAGCCCTCCGACCCTTTTTTCTTTTTATGAGTGTCCTCGTCTCGTTTTAACCCCTTGAGACCCAGAACATAATTTCCATTGTAATTTGAGTGCCATTAGACAATTTTGAGTGACTATAAGCAATATTTTACATATGACCTTTTTAGTATCCTTGTCGACTAACTAATTTGGTATATTAAGTCACTTTTCGTAATTTTATGTCTAACAACAGACGATTTTATATAGCAAAGGAAAGATCTGGGCGTGAAGGGGTTAATTTCATATTTGTTGGAATGCCCACCACTCCTAGCGATGGTTCTTCAGGCCCTTGGTGATGCCTCTTGCTGAGCTCCTTCCCTCGGCCCCACAGGGTATGGCGTGCCCTAGTGGCGTGAGGTGAAGTTCCACAACAGTATAGTGTCACGCAGTTCTCTGTTTTGTTCCATATTCAGTATTGCTGTCGGCTCTAATTCTACGTAGTCACCCATCCTTAAAGCAATAAATAACAAATCGGCATTGCCTGGCCCCGGAAAAATACTACATTCTCAGACGTAATCGACTTCCATTTTCTCCAAGGTAAAGACTTCAAGTTTGGAGCAGGAAGCCATTATTACAGGTTAGACCTAAGTATAATTTGCAGAAACACGACGTTTTGCATAATCGCCTTGGATAATTGTCAATAAATACCCTCGGGGATGCAAGTGTCGCTTCTTGCATGACCGCACGCCAGGCCGCGGGCTCTACCACGCCCTGGCAGGAACTCCAGGACGCATCTCGTAAATAGCGTCTGGTGGGGGCGTCCTGCAGGTGCTCCCAGGGGACGGGTGCCGCTGCCAGGTGTTGTTTTGCTGCCCCTTAAGGCGGTTTGTTCTCAAGACTTGTTCCTCGCCCCGTCACCCACCTCCTCCGCGATCCAGGCCTCGCTGCTACGAGGAAGGCAATGAAGAAGAAAGATGGAAAAGAAAGGGAAGTAAGAAAAAGAAATTAAAGGACAGAATAAAAGAAGAGGAGACAAGAGAAAGAAGAAGCAAGAAGGGGGAAAAGGAAAGAAAGAAAAATAAGTTAAAAGACAGAAGAGAAGAGAAGAGAAGACAAGTGAAAAAAGGAGAAAGAGAACGAAATTAAAAGACAAAATACAAAAGAGAAGACAAGAGGAAGAAGAAAGAGGGGGATAAAATGGAAAGAAAGAGAACGAAATTAAAAGACATAATAAGAGAAGACAGATAACTAAAAATAAAAACCCAGACAGGAAGAGGAGAAACATTAGGGAGTGCCGATAAAAAAGGCCAAACTCACGACCCACAACTGAACTGAACTGAACTAAACTGAATTGAACTGAACAGAACTGAAGGCAACAGACGCGGCGCGGCGTTCTTAACATTGATGGTTCATATATATTTTTTCTTTTACAAAAAAACTATAGCTTAAATCAAGGTTTTCATCAACATAATTGTAGCTAAATTGTTAGGATACAATTACGAAGGCAAATAAAGGAATATTAATTTAGTTTTTGAGACAAAATAGATTATGAACCTCACAACAACATCTGAGTAATCATGGGGCCAATTATACCGACCAGGCAATTATTTGGGTCCTCTTCTTAAACTCTAATGGTTGTTGAGGTTGTGAAGGTTGCGCTGCGAAAGAGACTTGGCGATGGAGATTCTTCATGGAGTCTATGGCTGGCTAGAGAGATCGTACAAAATGAGAGAATGAGAGAAAGAGAGCGAGAGAGAGAGAGAGAGAGAGAGAGAGAGAGAGAGAGAGAGAGAGAGAGAGAGAGAGAGAGAGAGAGAGAGAGAGAGAGAGAGAGAGAGAGAGAGAGAGAGAGAGAGAGAGAGAGAGAGAGAGAGAGAGAGAGAGAGAGAAAGAGAGAGAGAGACAGACAGAGAGAAAGAGAGAGAGACAGCCAGAGAGAGAGACAGACAGGGAGAGAGACACAGAGATAGAGAGAGACAGACAGACAGAGAGAAAGAGAGAGACAGAGAGAGAGAGAGAGAGAGAGAGAGAGAGAGAGAGAGAGAGAGAGAGAGAGAGAGAGAGAGAGAGAGAGAGAGAGAGAGAGAGAGAGAGATGGAGAGCAAATTATTATTCATGTATTTTTCGTTGCTTGCGGACATTATAAATTTTGGTTTGGACGTTGATGATGGCGTGTTATACATAGCATGGCACCGTAACTTTCTTATTAACTCTTCTTCTATGCTGCCTGTGACATTTTTCTCATCACAAACATGCCATCATGAATACGATTTTACGAGAACATACACATGGTATTAAAGTTATCGACAAAAGGCTTAAAAGAAAACAGGTTTGTGTTGAACTTTTGCATCACTGCCATTTTCAGCCTCTTGTTACGAGATAGCGCCTAAGTGCCTACCACCACCAACACCACCACTACCACCACTACCACCACCACCACCACAATCTACACTGAAAAACATTGACAGGGGAGTGCCACAAGGATCAATTTTGGGACCTTTATTGTTTTTGGTTTACATTAATGATATTGCTAACGCTAGTGATAAGTTCAATTATGTTTTATTTGCAGACGACACCAATCTCCTCATGACAGACAAAACATTAGATCAATTGCATGTAAAAGTTAATACCGAACTGGAGAAAATAACGAGATGGGTTTTGGCAAACGAATTAGCTGTTAACATAAAAAAGACTAATTATATATTATTTCAAAGTCGTTCTATTACTAATAACTTAGAATCAATATTCTTGAGAGGGTGTGAACTACAACAAGTGTCTAGTACAAAATTCTTGGGTGTTATAATTGACGAAAATTTGAACTGGAAAAATCAAATTCAGTCTGTGTGCTTAAATTTATCAAAAATGTGTGGAATCATATACAAAATTCGACACAACCTAACGATTGAGGCATTACGGAACATTTATTATTCGCTTTGCTACCCTTGCATTATATATTGTGTATCTATCTGGGGATGTACTTGGCCTACAATCATAAAAGATGTTTTTGTGTCTCAAAAGAAACTTATCAGAACAATTTGTTTTAGAGGTAAATATGATTCTACTGATATGTTATTTAATGATTTAGGGCTGCTAAAATTTGATCTCGTTAGGAAATACTTTTTGTTACTAACTATTTTTAATGATATAAATAACAGTGATCAAAACAGTAAAATATTTACAGTTTTCCACCACAGTCAAGGTACAAGGGGAAATAATATTGCTCTGATTTTTCCACAAGCACGCACAACACTATATACATTTTCTTTACACTGTGTTGGGCCACAATTTTGGAATGCAATACCTAATGATTTGAAGGCAATTACTAATGTCAATACATTCAAAGTTAAACTTAAAAGATATTTATATAATTTTCAAAGTCAAAATAGCAGGGAATAATATATGTAAATATATTTGTGTAATAATATTTCGTATTTTGTGATTTGTTATGGCTAGTGTATAGGGAAAATGTATTGCTTAGGTATATATCATACTAAGGAATATTTAGGATATAATTACCTCCGGCAACGAAGTTGGAGGGGTTATGTTTTCACCCCGATCTGTCTGTCTGTCTGTCTGTCTGTCTGTCTGTCTGTCTGTCTGTTTGTTAGTGTACAGGATTTCTCGAAAAGTTACGAATGGATTTGGACCAAACTCGGTATACCAAGTCTATTTGGAATAAAGAAGAACTGGTTTAATTTTGGATGAAATCTATTGACAGCTGTTGCCATGGCAACCAATTGATGTAATATTCGGCAGGAGGTATGCACTCATACTGAGTGCATATATATATATATATATATATATATATATATATATAATATATATATATATATATATATATATATATATATATATATATATATATATATATATATATATATATATATATATATATATATATATATATATATAATATATATATATATATATATATAAATTTTTTTTTTTTTTTTTTTTTTTATACTTTTTTTTTCTTTTTTACTTTTTTATATGCTTTTTTTTTTTTTTTTTTTACATCACAAGGAACTGGCCAAGGGCACAACAAAAATGGGTAACACAAAGCCCGCTTAGTTGCCAGTCTCTATAAAGAAGACAGTAGGAGAATAAAATAAAAAAAGAGGGGTAGGCCAATTTAGTTCGGGCGGAGGTATGCGCTCTACTGAGTGCCCCCCCTAGTTTGTTAATATATTGCCGCCCTCGATATATTTTCATAGCTGTATAAATTATAGTTCTGTCCGCTAGGGAGCAGATGCTCAGCGGACTAATGCCACTAACTGATCTTTGTAAATATGTATGAATTATGTTAACTTGTAACATTTTGGCAATAAACTCAATCAATCAATCAATCAATCAACCACCACCATCACCACCACCACCACCACCACCACCACCACCACCACCACCACCACCACCACCACCACCACCACCACCACCACCACCACCACCACCACCACCACCACCACCACCACCACCGCCAGCGAAAACGATAAAAGAAAGAATAGAGTAATTCAATCAAGCTACATAATAACTATCATTTGCCGTCGTTTTATTAAATAAATGAATTTGTTGAGGATCTATATAATATGTTAGTTCGTGGTACGTACTTAGTTCAATCAGGTCTGTCGAAAATGAGACACAGGGGTACAGATTTTTGTGTTGCAAGTTTTCTTCAATTGCCATCATGGTAACATTCACATGAAGAGACTCTGATTTATCTTGATCTGATTAACGTTATTACTTTAGTTGGTTTCTGAGACATACACTCCTTAAAAGAACATTAGCGTTATTAATGGTATATTAGCGTTCACTTACTATAATATTCTTTGATTGTCGGAGAGAGAGACAGACACACAGAGAGAGAGAGAGAGAGAGAGAGAGAGAGAGAGAGAGAGAGAGAGAGAGAGAGAGAGAGAGAGAGAGAGAGAGAGAGAGAGAGAGAGAGAGAGAGAGAGAGAGAGAGAGAGAGAGAGAGAGAGAGAGAGAGAAGAGAGAGAGAGAGAGAGAGAGAGAGAGAGAGAGAGAGAGAGAGAGAGAGAGAGAGAGAGAGAGAGAGAGAGAGAGAGAGAGAGAGAAAGAGAAAGAGAAAGAGAGAGAGAGAGAGAGAGATAGAGATAGAGATATATATATATATATATAGAGAGAGAGAGAGAGAGAGATAGAGATAGATAGATAGAGAGAGAACCCTAAAGTTGGACAAGGTAGCTCCGATTGATCTCCACTAAAGAAAATATTCGTGTCGCAGGTATCGCCTTTTGTCATCTGGAGACCCAACAGACGTGTGCTCGGGGCTCGTTAGGGCGACACTGGGCTACCTTAATTATTGGCCCACTTTTACCCCCAATACATGGATGAGTCGCGTCGTAGTTTTCAAAAGCGGGAATGACATCAACAGGAGTAAAATTAGAGATTGCTCAGCTTTATTTACAGTTGTTTCTGTCACATGATTAGGGTAAGTTTGCGTCCCAAGCGTTACAACATTTTTTACTTTATATCTATTGGAAGTAGCTCGTATTATTGCGTGTTCCTCTATGAGTTCCGCCTTTTCTATATATCAGACCTATCAGAAAAAATGATATTGAGTGGTTATAAGTTAAAGTCAAGTCAAGTTGTTTTCAATATTTTACACGAGCACCGTATTCCATCATTTTGCTAATTTTTGTCAGAGCATTTTTTCCCATTTTCTACTTGTCTGCGTCTCCCCATCCGGTGTCCTACTTATAACTCAGAACATTATTAACAAATTATCAGCGGCGAGCGTCCACTGAGAGGATCATTCATACAAAAACACTGCTCTTTCTTAAGCATTCAATATTTTCACGAACGTTCTTCGATTTACTGTATAAACTAACTTATACATCATAATCATGTTCATTTTAGCACCTGATCTCAAGGAACCAAAAGTCATAACACGGAAACAGTTTTTCACCTTCACTCACCTTCCCTCAACATTCCTGTATCAAAACATTCCCGCACCATGACGTCAGGCAAGATTGTCCACCTCAATAATTTATCAACAAAAGCTAAGAGAACAAAGATAACTATGAGAACTGTAAGTGTACGGTTGTCATCATATGTATCTAGAATATCTCTCTCTATACCAAAGATCGACTATCTTGTAAACGAGATGGCGCGAAGATATTGCATTAATCTTGCCTGCGTGTTGTTACTTCATCACAAACGCCGGAGTTCAAACGCCGCCGACACCCAACGCAGTATTTGGCGACTCCTTTGAAGGCTGTCGCGCAATGGGAGACTCCAAGCAGCCGCTACACGCTGGAAGATAATAATTATAATGAAAACAGGATCTGAACTGTGTCTGGCTTGACCTATAACAGCAATTAAAGGCGTCCCGACATGACTAAGGAATTTCTTGATGGTAATTAAAAGTTTGGATGTTTATTTGGTACTGTTTTAATCAGTGTGTGTTGGAGAAGGGTTTTTTTATCATAGAGATGTTCACTTGTTTTCAGTACCTTTGTATGTGCCCTTTTATAGCGTTGTTGATCTGCCTTGCAATATTAACTAAGGAGTGATCATAATTCACTTGATTCATGGGCGTTTCTTCATCTGTGTCTTGTTCTGCTTTTGTTCGTGCCTCATTTTTTCTCCGCCTTCCTAAGCGTGCCGTGGGTTTCAATCCTTACAATGGGGCAGCAGACGAGCAGTGTGTCACGGGCCAGTTAATTAAACAGACTTATTTTTTTTGTCACCCACATGATCGAGAGGGAATACTATACTATGTTGCGCCGCCACCCGCTCCTCTCACGCGACCCGCACTAACGCCGCGCATAACTCACGTCGACGGTTTATGGTCGCATGCCCTGCCTCCATTGCTTGTCGGAAGTGATATCAGCCATTTGTTGGGTCACGGCGAATCAGTTGGGCTGCCACGCAAGGCAAGCCAAGGCAGGCAGGGGGTCAATAAGCTCTGGTTGAATGCAAGACGCAGACATAAGGTTGTAGAAGGAAAAGATGAACAAAATAGTGCCAATAAACTCTAGTGGAGTGAAAAGATGTATCCATTAATCTTCTTGAATTTATTTATCTGCCTTGTTTATCACTTCTTAAACTACATACCTGAAATTACCGATGAATTCCGCACGCAAGCATAAAAAGAAGAGTCGGATAATTAGATTTACCGGGACCTTCAACGAAAAACTACCCCCACCACCTGAGGCATCATCGTTAATTAAGAGTCCGGTGCATACCTCCATTTGGTGCGACCTTGAGACTCACAAAGACTCCAAAAAGACAAGGTGGATGTTTACTGATGCAGCGACGGGGCGATGACACGGGAGTCTGTCTAAATAACACCCCATTTCACAGACAGGGACATGCACCCTTGAGGGGGCTTGGTAGGGGGAGGGAGGAAAGAGCGTGAGATGAACATAGTGGTGCAGGCAAGTTGTTTATTACGTTAGCCGCGGCGGGTAGGCTCGGAGGCACCATGCAGGGATGATACTCGCGTCCCGACCCTTATCCTCGACGCCTTGCTGTCTCTACTCCACGACTGGTCCTTGATAACTTGCCTTCCCTTGACAGAGTGACGCGGTTATTGGTTACACAGTTACTTTATCATCATAGATATTAATGCATTTATATATGTACGACTCTATGATACGTAAGCAGGAACCCTGTGTATCTTATAATGTGTGATATATTTCAAAGCGTTAAAAGAACAGAGATATAAAGAAGCATATAAATCAATGAAATTTTGAAGAAGAAAAATCAAATTCCTTGGTAGGCTCGAAAGGTAAATTTTGTCGTGGCCAATTGAGTACTGAACACGACCACTGAAGTACTGATTCGGGGGGGGGGGGGGGGGGGGTTAATGGGACTAGGGGGGATTTGGTTTTATAGGAAATGGAGGGGATGTGTTTTCAGGGGGATTGGGGAGCATGTAGTTTCAGGGGGACTGGGGTGGGGTTCTGGGGGATGGAGGGTTTTGTTTTAAGGGAACTGAGATGTGTGGTTTCAGGAACACTGGGGGAGGGTGTGGTTTCAGGGGGACTGGGGGGTGACATTGTAGGGGGATTGGGGGGTTGACATTTCAGGGGGATTGGGTGATGCTGTTTCAGGGGGATTGGAAGGGTTGACATTTCAGGGGGATTGGGTGATGTTGTTTCAGGGGGATTGGGGGGTTGATATTTCAGAGGGATTGGGTGATGTTGTTTCAGGGGGATTGGGGGGGCTGATATTTCAGAGGGATTGGGTTGACATTTCAGGGGGATTGGGTGATGTTTGTTCAGGGGGATTGAGGGGTTGACATTTCAGGGGATTGGGTGATGTTGTTTCAGGGGGATTGGGGGGTTGACATTTCAGGGAGACGGGGGGTTTCAGGTTGATTGAAATATATGGTTTCAGGGGCATGGGGGTGTGGTTTCAGGGGAATTGGGATGGATTTGGTTTCAGGGGGACTGGGGTGGGGTTCTGCAGGATGGGGGTTTTGTTTTAAGGGAACTGGGGTGTGTGGTTTCAGGGGACTGGGGGGATATGCGTTCTGGGGACGGGGTGTGGGGTTTCAGGGGAGCTTTGGGGATAAGCTTTCTGAGGGATGGGGTTTGTGGGGTTTTAGGGGAATTTGGGGATATGCTTTCCGAGGTTAGAGGAGATATGCTATCTGGGGGATGGGGGGATATATTTTCTGGGGGATGGGGGGATATGCTATAAGATGAAGGGGGGTATGGTTTCAGGGGAATATGGGAATATGCTTTCTGGGGGATAGGGGATATTCTTACTGGGGGACAGGGGATATACTTTTGGGGGGACGGGGGTTATACTTTCTTGGGGTGGGGATATTCTTTCTGGGGACGAGGATATACTTTCTGGGGGACGGGGGATATACTTTTTGAGGGGACGGGAGATATACTTTCTTGGCGATGGGGATATTCTTTCTGGTGGACGGGGATATACTTTCTGGGGGGACGGGGGATATACTTTCTGGGGGGACGGGGGATATACTTTCTTAGGGATGGGGAATATTCTTTCTGGGGGACGGGGATATACTTTATGGGGGTGAAGGGGTTGTTTTTTCAGTGAACTGGGGATATATGCTTTCTGGGAGGGGGGATATGTCTTCTTGGGGTCGGGAATTATGCTTTCTGGGGAACAGGGGTTGTATTTTCCGTGTATTGGAGGAGATATACTCTCTGGGGGACATGGAGTGGTGTTTTCATGGGTAATTTGAGGGATAAGCCTTCTGGGGGACGGGAGCTGGGTTTCAGGGGAAATAGCGGGGTATACTCGTTGAGGGACGGGGGGGGGGGCGATTCATAGGAAACGGAGGGGTATATTATATGGGGGATTCGGAGGTGGGGTTTCATAGATAATGGGGGTGCTACTTCAGGTGGATGGCCGTTGCGATGACACTACCGTAAACAACATTGTATTGTCGATTCCGGAATCTCATGGGATTTGGGATGTTATCATTGGATAATATCTTCTGGTGATTCCGGAAGTACAATCAATTTTGAATCTTGTAGCGAACTGTGGTCGAATAAAGCGTCGCAAGGACAGTCCCCTGAACAATAGTGTATACTGTTCTCTGGTGACTCCGGGAGAACAACCAGTTTTGAATCATTCCGGGAACTGTGGCTGAAGAGAACGTCGCAAGGACAGTCCCCTGAACAATAGTGGATTGTAGGCTCTGTTGTATGCAATGGGATGGGGTGTTCTGGGTTTGGAGTAGGGTTTTTTGGGTTCGGGTTATTGCAGTACTGAAACTCTGAACTCCACAGGACTCGGCCTGATGTGCTAGAGGGAATAGGAGGAGTTAGGGGAGAATTGGGGTAGCCAGCTTTGGGTGAGGGAGTTTGGCGTTGTGCTGCCTCATTAGTTGCCCGCAGGTCGATGGGCAAGGTATCTCTTAGGTAGTTATGATACCTTGCCAGGAGATACATGAGGCTGAGGCCGATGTGTGCAATCCCCCACCTCTGGAGACAACTTATGGTGAAAGACAAGTATATCTCCATCAGCCTGGCCTCCTGCTTGATGAGGCAGTCGTAATACCTCACCGTGTGGAGGCTCTCCAGGTATTGCCCCACCACAGGTACCCACGCCCTCCAGCTGCCCCTTGGCAACGGGCAAACCTCATACAGGTTTCTCACCGGAGGGGGCTGAAATACCCCAAGCCACCACAGGCTACCGTCCTTTTCTAGCCCTCGGAATAGCAATAAGATTCCGCCCTCACGGCTAGAAAAATCCACGTTGACATGTAGGGCAATCCACACAGCCAGGGCCGCCAGGGTTGTGGCCATCAGGGCACACATGTTTATCCCCTGGCGTCGTTGCGCCCCTAACCCGGTAGTGCCAGGGCCCAGTGCGTAGTGCAGCACGGCGCACGCTAGCGCCGTGAGCAGGACGATGGTTACTATGATGCCGCAGGCCGG
Organism: Chionoecetes opilio; assembly: GCA_016584305.1. NCBI lineage: Eukaryota > Metazoa > Arthropoda > Malacostraca > Decapoda > Majidae > Chionoecetes > Chionoecetes opilio. The sequence continues at coordinate 393,670 of JACEEZ010005897.1, forward strand.
TAATATAGGCATGGTGCGAGAGCGGTAGGTGTTACTCGTCTATACTATGAAAGGGTTCTGACGCAATTTATACCCTTGGACCAGACCTTAGCTCCAAAGTCCCAGGAAAGAGGTTGGAGTTAACACATGTATACTTAGTTGTTTAGTAGTGAAGTAGTAGTAGTAGTGTGCTTGTTAACTATTCCTAACGGTTCCAAGATGATGCACCGAGCCCGGAACTCAGCCAGATCCTACCTGTGCTACTCCTAATGGTTCCAAGATGATGCACCGAGCATGTGTGAACAGTGGTTTTCTTTGAGCGGCTCGCGTCTGGCACATTCCCCTTTTTTGGCATTAAATCAATCAATTTGCGCGGCTCACGACCGCTGGTTGGAAAGGGAACACAACAAAGACACTGTGGTCATTACTGTAGAGTGCAAAGTAGGCAAAGATTTTTCATTCAAGGTATAGTAATATATTTATATATCTATATTTTTTTCATATAGCTTTATTATTATTCTTAATTATTTTATATATCCAAATGCATATAAAAAACGTTTATGAGGTAATTTGGTTATAACCGGACGAGTTAAATTCTTTGACATTTATGTGATGGAAATAACCTTTAAACAAACCTTTGATTGCCCTATTAGTAAGACAGCCTTTATATTTTATTATTACCTTTTACGACCACATCAACAATGAAAATGTTGAACTCGGCACGATAAGATTTTTAGACGATACACGAATGTTAGTGGCAGAGTAATAAACAATACAAAATAATGTTAACCTCTTCATGCCCACATCTTTCTTTTGCTATACGAAATTGTCTGTTATTAATCATAAAACTACGAAAAAGTAACTAAATAACACAAATTAGCAAACGAACAAGGATATTTAACAGGCCATATCTATATAATTATTGCTTATATTCATTAAAATCGGCGTATGGTGGTTATATTACAATGAAAATCACGTTCTGGGCCTCAAAGGGTTAAATGTTGAGGCGCTGCTGGAGTGGCTAGCAGGAGGAGGCGAGGTGTGGCCTGGGGTGATGATTGGAGGCTGACAGGTGATGGCCATGGCAGGGCGAGTTTAAAAGAAAGAATGGTGAGCCAGAACAGACAGACAGATAGACACAGGAAGACCGGCAGACAGACAGCCAGAGGGAAATGGTAGGAGAGATAAAGTAAAAAAGAGAGAGAGTAAGAACGAGGGTAAGTGTGAGAGAGAGAGAGAGAGAGAGAGAGAGAGAGAGAGAGAGAGAGAGAGAGAGAGAGAGAGAGAGAGAGAGAGAGAGAGAGAGAGAGAGAGAGAGAGAGAGAGGGGAAAGAGACAGAGATGGAAATAGAGAGAAAGAGAGAGAGAGAGAGAGAGAGAGAGAGAGAGAGAGAGAGAGAGAGAGAGAGAGAGAGAGAGAGAGAGAGAGAGAGAGAGAGAGAGAGAATGGAGGACACACAAGAACAGAATAGATGGAGAAAAACAAACAACCACAACGGAAGAATAAAATGTCAAAGATATGAATGATAAAATGGAAAACATGCAAAATAATAAATAATATATAGAAAATGGACACTAAAAATGCGAGAAAATAAAATATGTTCTGGGAATAGCAAGACAGAGAAAAATTGATCCAAAATATATCAAACACTCCATAGAAATGTTGCTTTACTCATCTTCAAAAACTAGATTAATTCATCAGTAGTGTATAAAATGAAGCAAAAGACAAAATTAATATAAATATATAATGTATGCTATATCTTTCTTATTTCTTTTTATTCTTGGCAAGTGACAAAATATATTGCCTCGTCGCCTGAAGATTTATTTTCAGTGTATTTTTATGTATTTGTTGTTTGAAGGAATCATTTTGTATTTATATATATGTGTGTGTGTGTGTGAGAGAGAGAGAGAGAGAGAGAGAGAGAGAGAGAGAGAGAGAGAGAGAGAGAGAGAGAGAGAGAGAGAGAGAGAGAGAGAGAGAGAGAGAGAGAAAAGAGACGAGAGAGAGAGAGAGAGAGAGAGGAGAGAGAGAGAGAGAGAGAGAGAGAGAGAGAGAGAGAACATATTATTCCCAAACAACCTAAAAACTGCTAAAATCATCCCTATTCATAAAGGTGGAGATAAACTACAGTCACATAACTACCGCCCAATATCACTATTATCTACTTTAAGTAAAATAGTAGAAAGAGTGATGTATGAGAGACTAATACAATTCTTAGACACTAATAACATATCATTAAACAACCAGTTTGGCTTCCGCAAAAATGACTCACCACAAACAGCGATTGTTAAACTCATGAACGACATTTTGATTGAAAATGAAAAAGGTAAATTCACAATGGCAGTATTCCTTGATTTAACAAAAGCCTTCGATACAATAAACCATTCTATATTACTTAAAAAACTTGAATTCTATGCTATAAGAAACAGGACACTGAATTGGTTTCGAAGTTATTTATCAGGGAGAAAACAGTTTACTGAAATTAACGGTGTAAAATCATCCAATGCACTGGTATCAATGGGAGTTCCTCAGGGCTCCACGCTCGGACCTCTTTTGTTTCTGTTATTTATCAATGACATCACCAGTTCTTCGTCACTATAGAATTTTATACTATTCGCTGATGACACAACTCTTTACTAATCTTAGCCAGATCTGCACACCCTTGAGAATCTGGTTAATCAAGAACTAAATAATGTAGCTAATTGGTTATTAGCTAACAGATTTTCAATTAATATTAACAAAACTCATTTCATTATATTTGCAGGGAATAAAAGTATTAGCCAACACACCTCAGTAAAAATTGGGAACTGTGATATTCAAAGATGTTCTTCAACAATTTTTTTAGGAATTATGATTGATGAAAAGTTACTATGGAAGGAGCATGTGAACTATATTTATAGTAAAATTACGAGGTTCGTTAGGAACTATATATAAAATTTAAAATAATTTGTTAAAAGAAACATTAATCATATTGTATTACAGCTTGATATGTCCATACTTCCAATATTGTAATCTTATTTGGGGCTCAGGTTTAAAAACTATATTACAGCCGCTATTACTGCTACAAAAAAGGGTCATTAGGATGATTTCAGGGGTAGGACGTTGGCATCACACAGACAACTTATTCTTTGAACATGGTGTATTAAAAGTTCAGGATATTCATAAGCTAGAATTGTTAAAGTTTGTATATCTTCAGCTAAGAACTCCCACAGTCATTGATTTTGTTAGAGTATCTAATGTTCACAATTTTAATTTAAGGAACAATAACATGTTAAGACCTCCACGACCACGATCAGAAGCCAGAAGGAGATTCGTAACAAACGCAGGCTGTCTCGAATGGAATAAACTGCCGGAGTATCTCATGCATACAAACAACTGTGTTTCCTTTAAGATAAAAGCAAAAAAGTATCTTCTAAACGGATATAACAATTCAGTTACTGTTTGATATCATGAGTAATATCTTTGCAATGAGTAAATGAGTAATATGAGTTTAGATGGGAAGTATATTTTGCTGCAGCCTTAGTAATATTTATATACATGTTTATGTATGTGTATATAAAAAAAAATATAAACAACAGTGATAATGTATACTAAGTATGTGGTGTATATGTATTTGTGTGTGATGTATATTTATACATGTGTGTGTATGTATGTGTATGTGAATGTATGTTTATGTATGTATA
>JACEEZ010005897.1:422332-437332 GCA_016584305.1 Chionoecetes opilio
AGATCGGCTGCCAAAAGGTAATGAGAAATACAGGAGGAGTCATAATTGTAGGATTGAATTTTGAACTGAATTTGAGCGGAAGATCATTGACGAGTTATAGACATGAGTAGCCGATAGAAAATATATATATGCATAAAACACCAAAAGTAAGGTAATCTGAACAGCATACGTAATGAGCCAACTTTTTATTTTATTTTTATTTTATACATTTGTGCCTATAGCGCCTGTAGGCAGTGGTGACCCAGGGCTCGGATGGTAGGCTCTGGAGGTTCACTTGAGGGCTCTGATGGTTGGTTGGTCCTCGCCCGTGGTGGCGCAGGCAGGATTTTTATAGTGACGCCTGTGATTAGAGGCTCATGCCGCCCCCCTGTGTCCTCCGATGCACTCGCAATCGAAGGTAGAGTTGATGGGCAGGGCATGTGGGTGTTCTTAGGCCACTCGACGGTGCAGAAAGGTTTTGGTTTTCTTCGGGGATCGAACTCGGGTCACTGAGAACGCCCGTCGGAGACGCTAACCACTCCGCTACCGCCTCCCCGACTGCTATACATTAAGGAACAAACTATAGTATGTACGTTATGGAGCTGTCTTCATCATAGTTTACAGCAGACCATAATATATACTAAGTGTACACATGTATTACGAACCTGACAGGTATTGCATTAAGGAAAATATGAAAAAGACAATGTACGTGATCTCGGGAATCATCATAGATGCATCAGTAGCTTGTGGATGTTGTTTAGTGTCTCTTCTAATTTATATATGTGCCTAAGAAAGCTCTCTGGTAAATAATAACCCTATTTAGTGCACATTTAAGGTTAATGCAGGACGCACAGTATGGTTGAGAAGGCATAAACGGTTGCCTTGCGCCTGAGAGGCATTCTAATTGATATCCCATTCTTTTCTCTCATCCCTATGATATTCTACAAGAGGATACAGATCTTGGAAAAATATAATACCCCAACGCAGGGGAATGTGGTCATAAACTCTCCATAAACTCGGTGTATACGAAAACATCTACGTATAACAGCTTTTCAGTATGCAGGAGGCGTGTTGTTGAGGACGTGTCGATCCAAAGAGGAAGACAGCAAAGGGAGTTTCATCTAAGATCTGTGATTTAAGATGAGGGAGGAAAACCATGGCTACATACTCTCTCTAGAATAATGGAAGAAAAAATGTTCATGAAAATGTGTGTGAAATCTTTCTTGGCTTCAGGGTCAGAGGGTTGAGAGAGAGAAAAAAAAAGAGGGCAAAGACTGAAAGTGTTATCAGAAGTCGGTAACAGCAGGCAGACACAGGCTCTTGCCAATGCCACTTTTGGAAGGTAATTGAAAGGCAGAATTCAGCACGTTTATTACATGATAAGCATCATATATTGGCTCTCCTCCTTCTCCTCCTACCTGAAATATTCGCTCATTGTAATTTGTATTCATGACTGTTCCTAAGGTGAACATAATTTTCAGTTCCTCTGTAAATAAAGCATGTGAGGTCAGGGAAAGAAATGATAAGGCTGCCAAAAACACTTGAACAAAAAAATATTAGACCACCCGGTTATCGTTTTGATTGGAGATTGCTCGAAAGTATAAGTCTGTCGTGTTTGTGTTCAGACAACATAAGAAAAAAACTTTGCCCTCTCCTCCCATCCTGTCAACCTCCTTCTATATACTCCTGCCTTAACCAACCCCTCCCATCCACACCAATGCAGCACCTCCTCTCTCCTTCTTTCTCCCCTCCCAGGTTCCTCTTCTCTTCACCCCTTACATAGCGTCTCCCTTCTGTTTCGTTATAAATCTCCTTACATATTTCTTCAATCCCTATCCCTTCGACCCATTCTTCGTTCTTTCCAGACCCGCCTTCCCCTTGTTTCCTTTCCTGACGACTCAATTACAACCCATGCAACTTTATCATCCACTTTGTCCCTTCACAAACTTATCTTTTTGCCATACACCTAATTATCGAAGTGTTTTTATAATAATAATATGTTTTTCTTTTAACCCGAAGGCATTCAAGAAGAAATAACACACAACAACATAGCATTCAGACGTGAGGGAGTGAACTTAAGTACTAAAGTCAATAAGATATAATGTAGAGATGTGGGCATTTCTATCTTTTAACACTCTCTCAACTATATTTTCCTTCTATATCTTTCTCTGCACTCTCTTTTTCTCTCTGTTCCTTCCTCAACTTAAGTCATCATCATCTATGCCTTCAGCCAACTCAACCATTATTGTCTCACCTTATTAGCTCACCTTCACTTTAGGTCTACCTTGTATGTTACTCCTTGTAGCTATAGGATACGCATTTCCTGTAGGTAATAAAAAATAGAAAAAATATATATGTAGTGGAAAGTATGTGATTATACCTAGTAGAAAGTGGGGCTTGTACACACACACACACACACACACACACACACACACACACACACACACACACGCACACGCACACCAACACACACACACACACACAACCACACACACACCTGATTACGCCAGAACTCATTTTTGATGCACGTCCACGTACACTCCTTGACACATCATGAGGCTTTCTTTAGTTATTAAAAATAAAACACACATAAATCTTGTATACCTTACGGCACATCATGTTCTGCCTGCTACCCACACACAGTCGTCCCTCCTCCTCCTCCTCCTCCTCCTCCTCCTCCTCCCCTCCTCCTCCTCCTCCTCCTCCTCCTCCTCCTAAAGAAGGGTCATAGTGCGAATTCGTATCTATACCCCCGCGACTTATTGTATGGAGTGGATAGTAGTTGTATTTTTCATATCAGTCTTTCATTTGAACTTAGCATTTCCTATCCTCTTTAGGAAGTCATACTGCTCAACTCTTTCTGACATAGTTTGATAGTTACATATGTAGTTCGCCATCCCTCGCTACTGCTCCTCGGTCTCCTCTTTACTCCTGTAATCCTATACTCCTCCTCCTCCTCCTCCTCCTCCTCCTTCACCGTTCTCAACACCACATAATATCATCTTCCCCAGGCTCTACACCCCACATATCACAACCTCACCTTCCCTCATCCCCCCCCCCCACCTTCCCTCATCCCCCCATCCCACCTTCCCTCATCCCCTCTAATATCCTCCTCCCCAACCCTTCCTTTTCCTGACAGCCGATCGTCACTCCTCGCTCGCGCTGCCGCATGGAGAAACTCAGATGGGTTCTTGTAAACTACTTAACTTACAGCCTCGGTATAGCTTGCTGGAGAACCTGTATTAGACGAGAGACGCGAGCCTGATCACGTAGAGACCGAGAGGTGAGATTTGAGGGGATGGATAGAGCTAGTTGCCAGGGTTAGGGAAAGTGTAGAAAAGAGTAAGAGAAGGAAAGGTGAAGGGAAGAGGAAAAATATGAGTGATGATTTGCACATGGAAGAATGGTGTGGGAATAAAACATCATTTCTTATTTTTTCTTACCTTTGAAGTTTAATGTTAAGGGGAAAATAACGTGTGAATAGAACATGATTTCTTGCTTTTTCTGCCCTCGCAGTTTAATATCAATTTTTTTTTTTTAGTTTATATAATATTTTGATAGTACGATGTAATTAGATCACACTCACGCACACACACATACAACAAAGCCATGCATCAAACCACCTATTTTTTCCGGATATTGGTGAATAACAATCAAAATAGGTCACCACAACGTCTAGTACCACTAATGACATTTGAATAATTAGAAGTTTTATTATAACTATTTTTCCAATTCAATCGTGTCTTTTTCCCCACCAGTTAGCATCGTAAAATGATATCTAAGCTGTAGACGTGTATATTTTCATATTATTTTCATATTATTTTTCTGGTTACCAAATAATTCAAGTAACATTTTAAGTAACATTAAGTAACAATTTTTCGTCGTAAGCGCTTCCATTAAATAGGGAAAATATTGGTCAGTTTAGTGGTTAAATGCTTACTGAGTCCTCCTTGTTAATGCTTTAATTACTCAAGGCCAATTAGGAGAAGCACTGGGAGCGGGTGCAGCATTCATGGCCTAAAGTATCCAATAGTCTGTGTGTAATAAGGCTAATTACCTCCTCGATTACAGCTACTAGTGCTAATTTCTTGTCGTTCTTGTGAGGGACGGAGACGATAATTAGCTATGGTTAATTTTCCTTGGGATGTAAGATTAAATGATCATTTGTGAACCCAATGAGCATGTCATATTGCGTACCTAAGACTGATTCTATCTTTATGGTATGGCTGGAGGGGGAGAAGGAGAAGGAGGAGAAGGAGCGGCAAGTCAAGAAGAGAAGGAGAAGGAGGAGAAGGAGCGGCAAGTCAAGAAGAGAAGGAGAAGGAGGAGAAGGAGCGGCAAGTCAAGAAGGGAAGAAAAAGAAGAAGTAGGAATGCCCAACCAATAATAACTCAATCAAAGCACAGACGCAGATATTAATTAGTACATATGCTGTTGTGAAAGGAAGTGTGTGTTGTTCTGTACAGCATTGATTTGTTACATCTTAACTAGAGAGGTTCTATGTAGGTCTGATGGCAACAATGAGGATGATATTACGAGTGTGTGTGTGTGTATTTGTGTGTATGTGTGTGTGTGTGTGTGTGTGTGTGTGTGTGTGTGTGTGTGTGTGTGTGTGTGTGTGTGTGTGTGTGTGTGTATGTGTGTGTGTGTCGGTCTGTTTGTCTATCTCTGTTTTTTCATTTTTGCAGCATAAGAGATTGCTCCAGATTATAATAAAAAAAAACGTAACAGAAAACCCGCTTATTGCCAGGCACTTTCAAGGCGATAGAACATGAAGGAGTTGAGGGAGCGAGGAAGAGAAGGTCAGAGGGATGGTAAGATAAGATAAAAAATGCGAGTGTTGTTCGTGAAGATTCAGATGCAGCTGTTCGTGGTTCCTTAATTTTTGGTTTCATAAAAAGTCATAGTCGGTAATAGTCATAATTTATTAATGTGAAGGGAAAAGTTTATCAATATCACTACTTTCCAAGACGTCAGGCTCCCCGCGTTCAACTTCCGCGTTCTATTCAGTGGCTATGAGCAGCAAGGAAGCTGGTATGTAATTTCCTTCCTAAAAGTCAGTGGTTGAATAATGAGGAAAAGAAGAGGAGCAAAAAAAGCCTCCTTCATTGCTAATTATGTCCGTCATTATTAGCGGTAGTTCCCTTCCTACATCCGCATTGAGCCTCCTGTTAGCTCAATTAGACCGGGTAGTTACGAGGGAGGTAATTATGTCATTATGCACAAGAAAAAAAATTGGAATGTACGGATATGCTTCCATAAAACGAGCTAAGTTGTTCTTCCTGAAATTGACGACTCCTGATCAGGGTTTCCAACAAGCTAATTGCAGCTTGGTGATTAGTGGTGTGTGTGTGTGTGTGTGTGTGTGTGTGAGAGAGAGAGAGAGAGAGAGAGAGAGAGAGAGAGAGAGAGAGAGAGAGAGAGAGAGAGAGAGAGAGAGAGAGAGAGAGAGAGAGAGAGAGAGAGAGAGAGAGAGAGAGAGAGAGAGAGAGAGAGAGAGAGAAGATAGTCCGTAGAGTTACGTGCGATAGGCTAAGTGAATGCAATATTGAGTGTGTGTGTGTGTGTATAATCTGTATATATATATGTGTGTGTGTGTGTGGTGTGTGTGTGTGTGTGTGTGTGTGGTGTTGTGTGTCTGTGTCTATGTCTATGTCTGTGTCTGTGTGTGTGTGTGTGTGTGTGTGTGTGTGTGTGTGTGTGTGTCTATGTCTGTGTCTGTGTGTATGTGTGTGTGTGTGTGTGTGTGTGTGTGTATGTGTGTGTGTATGTGTGTGTGTGCGCCTGCTTGAACATACAAAGCAGCACCTCAGTAAGCCTCGTCTCCCGCAGCCAAAGTAAATAATAAATAAATAAATATGATGCATGGGCAGATGTGACGCGCAAAACTTAGATGAAAGAGAGAACTTGATTGAAAAGAACACCGTCCATTAGCAAGACCCTTCCTTCGGTCCTTATAAATCTTAAATGCGCGGCTTTCACTATTTGACGTGTAAAATAATAAACGTCAAAATCTGATAATCGATACAGGCCATAAATCATAGGCAGGAGTGATGACCGGCCGGTGGTGGTCGAGTGGCTGCATCTAAGTAACTAACATATCAATTTACCACCATGCAACGGGGAGGGGAAAGTGAGGGGAAGAGGGGGAAAGGGGGAAGGGAAGGAGGGGAAAAGGAGGATTGATGACCGGTGATGGTGGAGTCGCTGCATCGAAGTAGCTAACATTTCAATTTACCACCATGCAACGGGGGAGGGGAGGGGGAAGAGGGGGGGAAGGAGGATGTGAGAAGGGGTAATAAGAGGGAGTGGGAGAGGGGGTAAAGGGAGGAAAGGGGGAAAAGGGGGAAAGAGAGGGGTAGGAGGATGTGAAAGGTGGTGCCAAGCGATCAAATGCAAAGCTGCCATGCGGAAAATTGAGATCCAAGATAGTCATCAGCCACCATAAGACAGAACTGTACATTTAATATCACCCATTGCCTCGCCTCTTTGTTACCTTTCAATCCCTTCTCTTCCTTTCCCTTGCCTTACCTTCCCTCACTTTGTCATGTTTTTCATCGCCTAACATGTTCTTCTCTTTCGCCTCCATCTTTCAACACTGTTTGCGTTTGTTTTCTTGTTCTCCCACGCTCTAGTTTAATTAGTCTCTGTCACCTAGATGTTGTACCTCTTAATCTGTTTGTGTGTGTGAGTTATATGGGTGGTTTTTTTTTTTCTCTCTCTCTCTCTCTCTCTCTCTCTCTCTCTCTCTCTCTCTCTCTCCTCCTCTCTCTCTCTCTCTCTCTCTCTCTCTCTCTTTCTCTCGTCTCTCTCTTTTTTTCTCTCTCTCAGCCTCTGCGCCTCGCTGTCGCCTCGCTCATCTCTCTCTCTCTCTCTCTCTCTCTCTCTCATCATCCTCTCTCTCTCTTCTCTCTCTCTCTCTCTCGACCTCTCTCTCTCCCTCTCTCTCTCTCCTCTCTCTCTCTCTCTCCTCTCTCCTCTCTCTCTCTCTCTCCTCTTCTCTCTCTCATCGTCTCTCCTCCCTCTCTCTCTCTCTCTCTCTCTCTCTCTTCTCTCTCTTCTCATCTCCTCTCTCTCTCGTCTCTCTCATTCTCTCTCCTCTCTCTCTCATCTCTCTCTCTCTTCTCTCATCCGTCTCTCCTCTCTCTCTCTCTCTCTCTCTCTCTCACTTATGTAAGCAAAATAGTTTTGGTTTATGATAGCATCAATTTGTTTTCTTGCAAGAATCTCATCTACATCATTCTCGGTTTTTGTTGCTTTTACTGACGTCGCTGTTAATACTATCACTACTACTACTTCTACTACCACAATCATTACTAATACTACCACTACTACCACTATTGCTACGGTTGTTTTTACTACTACTACTACTACTATTGTCACTGCTGCTACTGCTTCTTATGTTGTTGTTAGTACTACTACTGTTTGTTTTGTTACTACTACTATTATTACTGCATCTATTATTGTAATTACTATTACTACTTCTACATTAAGTACTACTTCTACTTCTGCTACTCCTACTACTACTACTACTACTACTACTACTACTTTTACTACTACTACTACTACTACTACTACTACTACTACTACTACTACTACTACTACTACTATTACTACTACTACAATATAAGCAACAATTTCTACGACTGATAGAATAATACTGTAAGACCATCATTCTCATCCAAACTCCTGCCCCTCACACCACCACCACCACCACCACCACCACTACAAAAACTTACCTTCACACGAGTACCGCGCCACGGCAGGAGGGAGCTACTGCCTTCACCTCACTGCCTCTCACTTTGCCAGCTTCCTGCAGACAACATTCATCATCATTCACCTGACGAGGCCGTAAGAAGCACCGCCAACAACAGCCGTGTATCAAGAATATTCAACAGAGGCGAGGAACAAACCGGGCAGAGGTGGGCATGTCAAGAGGCACGGCGTAGATTATTCCAACGCGACCTTAGCTTGGCTGGGTTGCGTGAGATAAAAGCTGGTGGGTCAAGATCGTGTGTTAGAAGGGTTAGGTTTAGCTGGGATCAGACTATATTGTCTAACCTCATATCCATTGATTAGATAACCTCAAGAATCTGAAATATTGATTGCCTTTGATTGGATTTTGCAACGTCAGTGAAGTTTATGATATTATGTTACTGTATGTTTAAGGGTAAAGTTAGGATGAGCCACGCCTGCTGGTTCGGAGTGGTGGTGACGGTTTATCAGTGCTTGTGGCAGAGACCAATGGGGTGCCTCGGAAAGTGGTGGTTTGGTCCATTACTGTCGACAGCAACGCCGGAGCTAGAAAAGTGGCGGCAGGAATGTGGAAGATGTGGAATGTGGAAGAAAGGAAAGGCGAGAAGATATCAAGACGCTACTACGTGTTGTTACAAAATTATCTTCTGAATAAATGCAATGATGCGATGATATTTTGTTGAGAAATATACTTTCAAAAATCTTACTTTCGTGTGTATAGATAGAGTCACAAGGAATTAAATGTTAGAGCAGGGAGCACTAAACGTCGACTAAGTTTATAATTGCTTAAAAGTGGTTAGAGAAGTAAGAAGTTTTAATCACCCTTAGAGAGATCCAATGAAAGACCCTCAAGATAACGACACAAAAAATGAAACATTCTACCGAAACATCACCTCCTGCAGTAAATTGCTCTTCAAATTAACAACTCTATTGCGACGTGAAGTAAATAGCGGCCCCTCCCCTCCTTTCCGCCCTTTAAACCCCTTTCCCATCCCCCCCTCCGCCCTAACCCCACTCCTGCCCCCCACCTCTCATCCTCGCCCTCAACCTCTTCCTCCCCGCCCTTTCCCCACCCTTAACCCCTCCCCAACCCCTTCCTCCCCCCCTCAACCTCTTCCTCCCCGCCCTTTCCCCACCCTTAACCCCGCCTCCCCCCCCCTTCCCGCCCCGCCCTCCTCCTCCTTCCCTCTTCCTCCTTCCATTTTCCTCCTCTTTCATCCCTTCCACCCTATCCTCCCCCCCTCAACTCTCCTCCCCGCCCTTTCCCCACCCTTAACCCCTCCCCAACCCCTTCCTCCCCGCCCTCAACCTCTTCCTCCCCGCCCTTTCCCCGCCCTTAACCCCTCCCCAACCCCTTCCTCCACGCCCTTAACCCCCCCAACCCCTTCCTCCCCACCCTCAATCCTCTTCTTCCCCCGCCCATTCCCCCCCCGCTAACCCTCCCAACCCTTCCTCCACGCCCTTACCCACCCAATCCCCCCTGCCCTTCCCCACCCTCAACCTCTTTCTCCTCCCCGCCCTTTCCCCGCCCCTAACCCCTCCCCAAACCCCTTCCTTCCACGCCCTTTAACCCACCAACACCCTTCCTCCCCGCCCTAACCTCTTCCTCCCCCCCCGCCCTTTCCCCGCCCTTAACCCTTCCCCAACCCCTTCCCCACTCCCGTAAACCCCCCAAACCCCTTCCTCCCCGCCCTAACCTTCCCCCTCCGCCCTCACCTCTTCCTTCCCCACCCTCAACCTCTTCCTCCCCCGCCTTTCCCGCCCTTAACCGCTCCCCAAACCCCTTCCTCAAGCCCTTAACCCCACCAACCGCCCTTCTCCACGCACTTAACCCTCCCAACCCCTTTTCTCCCCCCCCTCCCCGCCATAACTTCCCCCTCGCCTCAACCACCTCTCCTCCCCGAACCTACCCCCCCCCCCTTCACCCGCCCCGTGGCCGTCCCCATACACAGACACTGCTACTGGGCTACATCCTGATGTCAGACGGCGAAAGCAAAGCGCATTAGTCGAAGTAACAAAAAACTGGAAAAAGGCGTGTCTGTGAACCGCGACCTCGCCACTCTTAAGAAGCTAAATTAACCAAGTAATATATTTTAGCAGGTTTCTTTAAAGGGTAGAGTTGGAAAGCCACTTGATAGGACACTAGATGGCACCGCTTGTAACTTCTCCTCGAGTATTTATTTCTTTAGTTGCAGTGTCAGACAAATTTTCTCGACCATATTCTATCATTTTCATGTTTGTTGACGGAATATTTGACCTGGAGTTGCATGTTTTCCTTTCAGTACATTTTTCAGTTTTGCGTTCATGCCTTTGACACACACACACACGTACGTATACACACCTACACATATACAGTTTACTCCTCTCCTCTCTCATCTCTCTCTCTCCTCTCCTCTGTCTCTCTCTCTCCTTCCCCTTCCTCTCTAATCTCCATTCTCTCTCTCACTCTCTCTCTTCTCTCTCTCTCTCTCTCTCTCTCGCTCTCTCTCTCTCATCATCTCTCTCTCTCTCTCCATCTCTCTCTCCTCCTGCATCATCTCTCTCTCTCTCTCTCTCTCTCTCTCTCTCTCTCTCTCTCTCTCTCTCTCTCTCTCTCTCTTCTCTTTTAGCTTTGCCATGTTCTACTCACTGTGATACCTGAAACTGTGTGTGCGTGTGTGTGTATGTGAGAGAGATAGAGAGACGAGAGAGAGAGAGAGAGGAGAGAGAGAGAAGAGAAGAGAGAGAGAGAGAGAGAGAGAGAGCGAGATATAGGAGAGAGAGAGAGATAGAGAATAGAGAGAGAGAGAGAGAGGAGAGAGAGAGAGGGAATAATTATCCCCTTTATCTTTCTTATCTTTCCCCCCCTCAGCGTAATACCCCTCTCCTTATCCCTTCCTTCCTCTCGCAAACGCCCTGTTCATACACCTCCTGTATCTCTCATGACCTAACTTAAAGCCTCCGAGAACGATGTGAAGGCAGCCGCGTTATGATATCAGAGTAAAGTGACGTATTTCTTGCTTCCTTTTCTTCTTTCCCTCATTCATCACAATAAACATAAATTTACGGGCACGCGGGAAAAAAAACCCTCTTATTTTTTGGCCCGGTGTAATCACCGACGCATAAGCCGCAAAAGGCCCCTCTTAGTGGCATCGAAACTAAACACGTTCACTCAGCGGTCGCCGTATCCGCAGTCGTCTAAAAAGACCGATAATCTCTCAGCTAAAAACGAAACGGGTAAAATCAAAAGATTGAGCCACATTAGATGCATCGGTTAGTGCGGCCGAAAGTTAACAACAGCGAATTTGCTTTTTGGGGTTGTTGGGGAGATATGGGTGGGTCAAGTTCAAGACCATAAACAAATCATCTGATGGGTACTGTACGTGCAGAGAGAGAGGCAAGAGTGAGAGAAGAGAGAGGCTGAGAGAGCTGAGAGAGAGAGGAGAGAGAGAGAGAGAGAGATAGGAGAGAGAGAGAGAGAGGAGAGAGAGAGAGGAAGAGAAGAGAGAGAGAGAGAGAGAGAGGAGAGAGAGTGAGAGATGAGATAATCCATGTTAAGCAATCTATCATAGTAATTTGCATGATGATGTCATTTGGTTTAGGAAAATGCTACACAAACCACTATTGAATTTAGGACCACTTTTTTTATGGGCTATTTGAAGAAACAGTATTACCTGTGAATAATAATGTGTACTTTCATACTGATTTTAACTGTAATTTACGATTCAACTTAAAATTTCTTTTTTTTTGAAGTAGGCACTTAAAATACGTTCCTTATTTTATCTAATTTTTCAGTTTTTGGTTTCATGCCTTTGACGCGCACACACGTATACACACCTACACATACAGTTACACTCTCCTACTCTCTCTCTCCTCTCTCTCTCTCTCTCTCTCTCTCTCAGTCCTCTCTCCTCTTCGCTCTCTCTCTCCTCTCTCTCTCTCTCCTCGCTCTCTCATCTCTCTCGGTCTCTTCTCTCTCTCATCTCTCTCTCTCTCTCTCTCTCTCTCTCTCTCTCTCATCATCTCTCAGGCTCTCTCTCTCTCCTCCTCATCTCTCTCTCCCTCCATCTCTCTCTCATCTCTCTCTTCTCTCTCTCTCTCTTCTCTCTCTCTCTCTCTCTCTCTCTCTCTCGTCGTCTCTCTCTCCCTCATCTCCTCTCTCTTCTCATCTCTCTCTCTTCTCTCTTCTTTCTCTCTCTCTCCGTCTCTCTCTCTCTCTCTCGCTCTCTCTCTCTCTCTCTCCTCTTCTCTCTCTCCCCCCCCCCCCCCCTTCTCTCTCTCTCTCTCTCTCTCTCTCTCTCTCTCCTCTCTCTCTCTCGCTCTCTCTCGTCTCTCCTCTCCTCGGTCTCAAGCTCTCTCTCTATTCCTCTCTCTCTCTCTCCTCTCTCTCTCTCTCTCCTCTCTCTCTCTCTCTCTCATCTCTCATCTCTCTCTCTCGTCGTCTCTCTCTCTCTCTCTCCTCATCTCTCTCTCTCTCTCTCTCTCTCTACCCGTACCCGTATCACTGTACCATATTCATCAGCATAGTATATATTATCATAAGCTGAAGTAAACAAGATCTATCTTTACCGCTATTTCTACCACTATCTTTACTACTACCTTACTCCTTACTTTACCATCACTCCTTACTCTTCTACTTTGCCCAACGTGATATTAACCCTTTTTTCTGCTTACAACTCCCAAGTCCTTTTAACTATACGTACATGCACATCAAAGCAACCAAGTCCTTTTAACTACGTGCACCTCAAAGCATCTTCACGTCTCCCACGTTTAACCTGCTCTCTGGGGGGCGGGCAGTCAGGTCTCCCACGATATGCGAGAGAATCCCCAATTAATCACTCGTTTTCCTTGTCGTTGATTATTACCGTGGTGGAGATAGCGGCGGTGGCGGCAGCGGCAGGCAGTCAGAGGGGTGGCAGTGATGGTAGTGGTGAAAGTGATGATTAACGAGGCAGTGGTGGTGCTTATGATAGCTCTGGGGGTGATAAACTACTGCAAATGATGATGATGGTATAAGCAGAAAAGTGTACATGTAATTACCCCAAAAGTAATGAGTAATGACAGAACGTGACAGTATGAAGGTAGCAAGACGGTTACGGAGATGGATTTCTCGTCCACACCTTGCATGTATATCAGACCTGACTATATGCAAAGTGATTTCAATGCGTTTTTAGATAGTAATCCACTAACCCATAATTCTTGCGGCTGATTGAAGGGAAAATGAGTATACCATTAGATACCTTTCTTAACCTCAGTGCTACGTGCATGGAGCAGCTCTTACGACCTCTTAGTAATGCATCTCACCACCACTCTCATAAATGTTCTTCACTCTGAACGTAGAATAAGCATCGAGAAACCCGAAGGACAAGGGATGTAAGGGACGAGCTAGAAGAGACTCCAGCGGGAACACAAAGAGGCGGTAAGGGCAGTAGCCTGGGGGAGGCTTTGAATAAATCAGTACAACCCAAGGATGACAATGGCCACAGCGAAGCGAGGACGTGGAGAGACGAACAGCAGAACCGGCAAATGTCATTCTAACTCCACTTCCTTCATTATCTCCCTTCCCCTCTCCCCTCCTTTCCCCCTCCCCCCTACCCATTCCCCTGCCTTCCCTCCCCCTAAAATCCCCATCTTCCCCCCCCCCCCCCGTCTTAATCGCCCCGCCGAGCGTTTGTTAGTTTGATGCGTGGATCAATATTTTGCCTTCGTTCTTTTCCTGTCCTTTAACCTTCAGAACGATTTTATACATCCACACAGGTTTTTTATCTACTTACTCTCTTATTGTGTGTCTGTCGTCTCCTGTTTATACGGTTCTGGCTGTTCCTGTGTGCTGCATGTGGGTAGGAAGGAAGGGTTGGGGGTATAGAGGGAGACTCAGGCCAAGGAGTTGAGAATCGGACGCGTCAGCTTTGCCCGACGCTGCTTCCGGCCAGGACCAGGAGGAGACAGAACTGCTTGTCTTGTGTCCAGCGACCGAGCCTTCCTGCCCCACTCATCGTCAACACACAACACACACACACACAAGGGGCACACCACACACACACAAACCACACACACACACACCACACCACCACACACACACAACACACACACGACACACACACACACCCAACACACACAACAAAAAACCCCCCCAACACCCCCCAAACACACACACACATCACAACACACACACACACACACACACACACCCACACACACAACAACGCACCACACACACCCACAACACACACACACACACACACACACACACACACAGACCACAAAAACAACACACCCACACACACACACACACACACACACATGCATATACACACACGCACACACTCACGCACACATACACACACACATACACACAAAATAGGCGTGTGTGTTGTGTGTGTGTGTGTGTTTAGTAAACATAATTAGCTGTGGAGGATGAAAGAAAGAGAGACAGACAGACAGACGACCGCAGACAGACAGACAGACAGACAGACAGACTTAACCCACACACCACACAACACACATACACACACACACACCACACACACACACACACACCACAACATCACACACACAACACACACCACACACACACACACACACACACCACACACATACGCACACACACCACACCACTACACACATCACACACACACCCACACAACACACACACACACACACACACACAACACACACACATTTAGACTTTAAAAAGGCACATGCATGAAGAAATAGAGACAGGAATATAATAAGCAGAAAGATTGGCAGACAGAATTGAAGAATGCCCTTTTTCTATGTTCGAGTGTTGGAGGAGAGATGGGGCTGGCGGAAGTGACTCCTGAGAAGAATTACATCTTGTGACCACCACTTCCTCTCCTCTCTTCCTCCTTCTCTTTGGGTTTTGCTGCTTTTACATCCATCATTCTTTGGTTCAAGGAAATGTATTTATAGTCTGCCATGAACAAATACAATTGCAAGAACAGATAAAGAGGGTTTCGTTGTTGTGTGTGTATGTCTGTGTGTGTGTTTGTGTGTGTATGTGAGTGTGTGTGTGTGTGTGTGTGTGTGTGTGTGTGTGTGTGTGTGTGTGTGTGTGTGTGTGTGAGTGTGTGAATGCCCACTGCACAGATGATAGTGATGAGCAATTCTTTAAAAGAATTGTATATAGATATATAAATTTTCTCTTAACCTTAACCAAAAACTGTTGAAAAGTAGTTGAAGTGAAAGGTATTATCATTATCTCAATATTAATAACACAACGAAATCACCGGGGTTTTTTATATATATATTTTGTTGCAATCTTAC
>JACEEZ010005898.1:0-19746 GCA_016584305.1 Chionoecetes opilio
CCCACCCCACCTGTTCCCCATACCATCCCAAAAACCACCACAATCGGGGGCCCCATATCACAAAAAAAATTGATTAAAACCAAAACACAAAAAAAAAAAAAAAGGAAATACAAAAAGGGCTCTCTCCTCTTTTAAACCGCTTCCGCCAGCCCCCCAAAAACAAAAAAACCATCAGCGCATTATTCTTCCCCCTTACTTACGCCCAGGCCCTTTTAAAAATCTCTCATAAAAAACCCAGCCCCTTCAGAGAATACAGAATAGCGCAAGATATACGACACAAAAAGGGGAGGATTTCAAACATCAGAATCCTCCATGTCGCAACAATCCCCCTCCACTAAATACGTTTGGCCAAAAAATTTGAAAACAACGAAAAAAACCCCACGCCCCAGTTCAAGGAAAAATCCCCGGGCTCAGCCGCCGTCGTCCCAACCCCAAATTTTTCTCCCTTTTGCCAAGAAAAACCCTTTTCCTGAACATCCTTTACTAAATAAAATCCTTCCCCCGCCAAAAACTTTACGAATTTTCGATCTTACTTTTTGGGTACAAATTGAAAATTAGAAAAACCTATTTAAAATTCCTGCCCGGTGAGGGGAAAAGCACGCTGTATCTAAAGGTCCAAGGTTTAGAGGGGACTCTCTGATTTACCCTCGCTGAAAAACACTCATAACGTTTTGGGCCTAAAAAGACCTGCCTTCACCCGCTCCTCAAAAACTCCCCAAACTAAAACAGCCAATCAAGCGCCCCAAAACCTGGCACATGCTTTCTTGCCCCGCCAACAACACAACACATGTCTTAAAAAATCCAAGATCTTTCACCTTTCCCTAACATACCCAAAATGCCCCTTTCCTCCCACCATCACCTCCTAAGATCCCCCTCATAAAACCCCAAAAAACGATGCACCTTTGCTTCCTCACCGATAAATCACTTTTTTGCCTCATTCTGCCCTCACGGCAGCAGAGTTAAACCCTGGTTTTTTTCTAATACTTTAAAAATTTTCTTTCTCCCCCCCTATTTATTGCCCCCCACCCATCTCCAGTCTATATCTTTGCAATTATTACTACTATCTATGCACCCACACTTTTTTTTGGGTCCCCGTTTTATGTAAGAAAACAAACAGAGAAAAGAAGAGAAGAAAGAAGAAAGTTTAGGCGCCGCCCTGTGCCGCTACGAAAAAAGAAGAAAAAAAGAAAAAGAAAAAAGCAAGAAGAAAAAAAGACATCTACTCCACCCCAAAGCCCAAGCTATATTTGCCTTCCACTGCCTCACCACCCTGCCGTGCCTCGCCCCGCACATAGCCCCCCACCCTAAGGGGGGGCGCCAGCCTTCCGTTTAATTAAAAAAATTAATACCACCCCATCGTAAAACTGTGCTTCTTCGTCGCAAAAGTAAAATTTTTACAGCCCCCCGGGCCCAGGGATGAAACCCGTGCGACGGACGGCCCCCGGTGCATTAATTTTCCCTCGCCTACCTCGTCTTCTTCCTCCCCCCTCTACTGTCTCGGAAAGCCACAAGTAATTTCCTCCGTTCCGAAAAAGGTTATCCTGACAGGACCCCTCAGACTTTCCAGGGGTAGCGGAAACTAGTGGCCTTCTTTATTCTACCCTAATACCCACCTTATTCCTCACATGCTTTGGCACCATGACCCCACAAACCACCTCCTCCCTCTACACTCGCCCCCAAAAACTACATCGCTTACCTTTGACTCCAACACCCCCTGAGACATAAGCACAGCATTTTTTAAATTACAGAGACCCACATTCAGCTGCTTCTACTCCGGGGGGAAAAAAACTTGTTTGCCTAAAAAAGGTAAAAAAAAATAAAAAAAAAAACTAACCCAAAAACCCCCTTCCCCCTTTTTTTACCCCTTCCTTTTTTTTTTGGGCCCCCCTTAACCCCCCCCCCTTTTTTTAAAAAAATTTTTTTTCCCCCCCAATTTTAAAAACCCTTTTTTCCCCCCCCCCCCCCCCCCTTTTTAAAAAAACAAAAAAAAAAAAAAAACCCCCCCCTTTTTTGGGGCCCCCCAAAAAAAAAAAGAAGAAAAAAAAAAAAAAAAAGGGAAAAAAATTAAAAACCCCCCCCCTTTTTTTGGGAAAAAAAAAAAAAAAAAGGGGGGGAAAAAGCCCCCCCCCCCGGGGGGGGGAAAAATTTTCCCCCCCCGGGGCCCCCCCTCCCCCCAAAAGGGGGGCCCCCCCCCCAAAAAAAAAACCCCTTGGGGAAAAAATTTCCCTTTTTTTTTCCCCCTCCCCAAAAAATTTTTTTTTTCCCCCCCCCCAAAAAAACCCCCGGGTTTTCCCGGGGGGGCCCCCCCTTTGGGACCCCCCCCCTTTTTCCAATTTAAAAAAAAAAAACCCCCTTTTTTTTTCCCCCCCCCAAAAATTTTTTAAAACCCCCTTTAACCCCCCCCAAAACCCCCCCCTTTTTTCCCCCAAAAAACTCCCTTTTCCCCCCCCCCAAAAAAAAACCCCACCCCCTTTTCCCCTTAAAACCCCCTTTTCCCCTTTTTTTTTAAAAAACCCCCCCGCGGAAAAGAAAAAAAAAAAAAAAAAAAAAAGGGTTTCCCCGGGGTTTTTTGGGGGCCGGGCCCAAAAAACCCAAACCCCCCAAAATTTTAAAAACCCCCCCCCCAAAAAAAACCCCCCCCAAAAAAAAGGGGGGGTTTTAAAAACCCCGGGGGTTCCCCCCCCAAAAAAAAAAAAAAAAAACCCCCCAAAAAAAAAAAGGTTTGGGGTTCCCCAAAACCCCTAAAAAAAAAAACCCAAAAAAAAAAAATTTCCCCAAAAAAACCCCCCAAAAAAAAAAACCCCCCTTTTTCCCAAAAAAAAAACCAAAAAAAAAAATTTTTTGCCCCAAAAAAAAAAAACCCCCAAAACCCCCTTTTTTGGCCCCAAAAAAAACCCCCCAAAAAAAAACCCTAAAAAAAAAAATTTCTTTTCCCCCCCCAAAAAAAAAAAAACCCCCGGGCCCCCCCCCCCCCCCAAAACCAACCACCCCCAAAAACCCCCCCACCCCCAAAACCCTTTTTTTTAAACCGGGCCCCCCCCCCCCCCAAAACCCCAATTTTCCCCCACCCCCAAAATTTTTTTTTGGGAAAAAACCCCCCTTTTCCAAAAAAAAAAAAACCCGGGCCCCCCCCCCCCAAAAGGGAAAGGGGAAAACCCCAAAAAAAAAACCCCAAAATAAAAAAAAAACCACCCCCCCCCCTTTTTTCCCCCCAAAAAAAACCCCCCCCGCCCCCGGGGGGGCCCCCCCCCCCCCCCTCCCAAAAATTTTTTAAAAATTTTTTACCCCCCCCCCCCCCCCTTCCCCCCTTTTCCCCCCCCCCCTTTTTTCCCCCCCCTTTTAACCCCCCCCCCCAAAAACCCCAACCCCCCCCCCCCCTTTCCCCCCCCCCCAAAACCCAAACCCCCCCCCCCCCCCTTTTCCCCCCCCCAAAAAACCCCCCCCAAAAACCCCCCCCTTAAAAAATTATCCCCCCAAAAAAACCCCCCCCCCTCCCCCCCCCCCCAAAAACCCCCTTTTTTTTTAAAAATTGGGAAAAAAGGGAAACCCCCCCCTTTTCCCCCCCCCTTTTAAAAACCCCAAAAACCCCCCTTCCCCCAAAGGGAAAAAACCCCCCTTTTCCCCCCCAAAAACCCAAAAATTCCCGGGTTTAAAACACAAAAAATTTTTTTAAAAAACCCCCCAAAAAAAAAACCCCCCCCTTTTTTTTAAAAAAAAAAAAAAAAATTTTTTTTGGGGGGGTTTTTTTTTTAAAAAAACCAAAAAAAAGGGGCCCCCCTTTTTTAAAAAAACCCCCCAAAAACCCCAAGGGCCCCAAATTTTTTTAAAAACCCAAAAAAAATTTTTTTTTAAAAAAAAAACCCCCCCAAAAACCCCCGGCCCCCCCCCTTTTTTTTAAAAAAAAAAAACCCCCCTTTTTCCCGGGAAAATTCCCCCCAAAAACCAAACCCCCCCCCCCCCCTTTTTCCCCCCCTGCCCCCCCCAAAAAAATTCCCGGCCCCTTTTTGTTTTTTTTTTTAAAACCCCCCAAAACCCCCCCAAAAACCCCAAAAAAAGGGGTTTTTTTAAAAAAAAAGGGCCTTTTTTCCTTTAAAAAACCCCCCCCCAAAAACCCAAAAAAAAAAAAAAAAATTTTTTTCCCCAACCCCCCCAAAAAAAACCCCAAAAAAAAAGGCCCCCCCCCAAAAAAAAAGGCCAAAAAAAAAAAACCCCCCCCCAAAAACCCCCCCAAAAACCCCCCCAAAATTTTCCCCCCAAAACCCCGGCCCCAAAAACCCAAAAAAAGGGAAAACCCAACAAACGCACCCCAAAAAACCCCCCTTTTTTTAAAAAACCCCGGGGGTTCCCAAAAACCCCCCGAAAACCCAAATTTAAAAAAACCCCAAAAAACCCCCCCCCCGGGAAAAAAAAAACCCCAAAAAAACCCCCAAAAAAAAAAAATTTTTTAAAAAAATGAAAAAAAAAAAAGGAAAAAAACCAAAACCCAAAAAGGGGAAACCCCCTTTTAAAACCACCCCCCAAAAACCCCCCCTTTTTTAAAAAAAAAATTTTTTTCCCCAAAAAAGGGGGGCCCCCCCCAAAAAAAAAAAACCCCCCCCCCCAAAAACCCCCCCCAAAAAATTTCCCCAAAAAAACCCCTTTTAAAAAATTTTTTCCCCCGGGGGGGGGAAAACCCCCCCCAAAAAAACCCCCCCGGCCCCCCCCCCCCCAAACCCCCCCCCAAAAAACCCCCCCTTTAAGGGTTGGGGGAAAAAAAACCCCTTTTTTAAAAGGGGAAAACCCCAAATTAAAAAAAACCCCCCAAAAGGCCCCCCCCCCCCCCCCCAAAAACCCTTAAACCCCCCCTTTTTTGGGGCCCCAAAAAAAAAAACCTTTTTTTAAAAAAAAAGGGAAAAAAAAAATTAAAACCAAAAAGGTTCCCCCAATTTTCCCCCCCAAAGGGGTTTTTAAAAAACCCCTTTCCAAATTTAAAAACCCCAAAAAAAAAAAAATTTTCCCCTTTTAAAAAAAAGGGGAAAAAAAACCCCCCCCCCGGGCCCCCAAAATTTTAAACCCCCAAAAAAAATTTTTAAAAAAAAATTTTTTTCTAATGAAACAAAAAAAATTTTCCAAAAAACCAAAAACCCAACCCCCCGGGCCCAAAATTTTTTTTTTCCCTTTTTCCCCCCCGGGGGGTTTTTTTTTCCAAAAAAACCCCCCAAAACCCAAAAAAACCCCCCCCCCCCCTTTAAAAAACCCCCGGGGGGGTTTAAAAAAATTTTTGGAAAACCAAAAAAAAAAAAAAAAAAAAAGGTTTTTTTCCCCCAAAAACCCCCTTCCCCCCAATTTTTTAAAAAAAAAAACCCCCCCCCCCCAAAAAAAAAAAAAATTTTTTCCCCCCTTTTAAACCCCAAAAAAAAAACCCCCCCCCCCCCTTCCCCCCCCAAAAAAATTAAAAAATTTTTTTTAAAAAAAAACCCCCCTTCCAAATTTCCCCAATTTTTTAAAAAAAAAACCCTTTAAAAAAACCAAAAAAAACCCCTTAAAAAAAAAATTTTTTTTAAAAAACCCCCCCTCCCCCCCCCCCCCCCCTTTTTTTTGGGCAAATAAAAAAATTTTTTTAAAAAAAAAAATTCCCCCCTTTAAAAATTTTTTTGGAACTTTTCCCCCCCCCCCCCCCAAAAAATTTTTTTTGGGCAAAAAAAAAACCCCCCCCCCCAAAAACCCTAATTTTCCCTTTTTTAAAAAAATTTTCCCAAAAACCACCCCCCCGGGGGCCCCAAAAACCTTTTTAAAAACCCCAAGCCCCCCCAAAGGGGAAAAAAAAAAAAAAAAAACAAAATTTAAAAAACCCCCTTTTACCCCCCAAAAAAAAAGCCCCCCCCCCAAAAAAACCCCCCCCCCCTTCCCCCCCTTTTAAACCCCCCCCTTCAAAAAAAAAAAAAACCCCCCCCCTTCCCCCCCCAAAAAAAAAATTCCCCTTTTTCCCTTTTAAAACCCAAAAATCCCCCCCCCCCCCCCCCCCCCCTTTTTCCCCCAATTTTTTTTTAAATTTTTTTTTCCCCCTTTTTTTTTTTTAAAAAAAAAAAAAAAAAAGGGGAAAAAATTTTGGCCCCCTTTTTTTTAAAAAAAAAAAAAAAAAAAAACCCCCAAAAAAAAAACCCCCCCAAAAACCCAAAAAAAAATTTTTTCCCCCCCCCCCCCCCCTTTTAAAAAAAAGGGGGGAAAAAAAAAAAAAGGGGGGGGGGGGTTTTAAATTAAAAAACCCCCCCCTTTTTTTTTTCCCCCCCCCCCCTTTTTTTTCCCCCCCCCCCCCGGGGGGGGCCCCCCCTTTTTAAAAATTTTTCCCCCCTTTTTAAAAAACCTTTTTTTCCCCCCCCAAAATTCCCGGGCCCCCCGGGGAATTTCCCCCCCCCAAGGAACCCCCGGGAACCTCCCCCCTTTTTTTTTTTTCCCCCCCCCCAATTTTTAAAATTTTTCCCCCCCCCCCGGGCCCCATGGGGCCCCCCCCCCCCCCCTTCCCCCCAAAAAATTTTTTTTTTTTCCCCAAAAAAAACCCCCCCCCCCCCCTTTTTTTGGCCAAAAAAAAAAAATTTTAAAAATTTTAAACCCCCCAAAAATTTTCCCCCCAAAAAAAACCCCCCCCAAAAAAAAAAAAAAAACCCCTTAAAATTTTTGGGGAAAAAGGGCCCCAACAAAAAATTCCCCCCTTTAAAAAACCCCCCAAAAACCAAAAAAAAGGGAAAGGGTTTTGGGGGGGGCCCCCCCCGGGGTCCCCAAAAACCAACCAAAAAGGGGCCCCAACCAAAAACCCCCAAAAAAAAGGTTTTTTTACCAAAAAATTTTTTTAAAAACCCCCCCCAAAAAAAAAAAAAAAAAAAAAACCAAAAGGGCCCCCAAAAAAAAAAAAATTTTTCCCCCAAAAAACCCGCTCCAAAAAAAGCAAAAACCCCCCCCAAAAAAAACCCCCCCCTTTTTTTTAATTTTTCCCCCCCCAAAAACCCAAACAAAAAACCCCCCCCCCCAAAAAAACCCTATCCCCAAAAAAACCCCCCCCCCCAAAAAATTTCCCCCCCCCCAAAAAAACCCCCCCCCCCACCCCACCCCCCCCCAAAAAAACCCCCCCTTTTTTCCCCCCCCAAACCTTTTTTTCCCCCCCGGGGGGGGCCCAAACCCCCTCCTCAAAAAAACCCCGGGAAAAACCCAAAAAAAACCCCCCCTTTTTTAAAAAAAAAAAACCCCCCCCCCCCCCCTTTTTTTGGGGCCCCCCTTTTTGGGGGGGGTTTCCCCCCCCCCCCAAAAAAAAAAACCCCCCCCCCCCCCCTTTTTCCCCCCCCCCCCCAAAAAAAAACCCCCCCCACCCACCCCCCCCCCCCCTTTTTTTCCCCTCCCAAAAAAACCCCCCCCCCCCCCCCCCCAAAACCTTTTTTTCCCCCCCCAACCCCCCCCCCCCCCCCCAAAAATTTTTTCCCCCAAATTCCCCCTCCCCCCCCCCCCCCCTTTCCCCTTCCCCCAAAAATTTTTTTCCCCCCTTTCCCAAAAACCCCCCCACCCCCCCCCCCCCCCCCAAAAAACCCCCCGGGGAAAACCCCCCCCCAAAACCCCCCCCCCCCAAAAAACCCCCCTCCCCCCCCCCCCCCGGGGCCCCCCCCTTTTTTTAAAAAAAAAAAACCCCCCCCCCCCCCAAAAAAAACCCCCCCCCCCAAAACCCCCAAAAACCAAAACCCAAAACCCCCCCAAACCCCCCAAAAAAAAAAAATTTTCCCCCAAAAAAAAAAACAAAAACCCCAAAAAAAAAAAACCTTAAAAAAAAAACCCAAAAATTTTGGGGGGAAAAAAAAAGGGGGGGGGCCCCCCCCCCAAAAAAAACCCCAAAAAAACCCCCCCCTTTTTTTTTTTTTCCCCCAAAAATTTCCCCCCCCCCCAAAAAAAAACCCCCTCCCCCGGAAAAACCAACCCCACCCGGGGGGCCCCCCCCAAAACCCCCCCCAAAAAACCCCCCCCCCCAAAAACCCCCCCCAAAAAAAAACCCCCCCCAAACCCTTTTTTCCCCCCCAAAACCCCCCCTTTTTGGGGCCCGCCCCCCCCCTTTTTTCCCCCCCCCTTTTTTCCCCCCCTTCCCCCCCCCTAAACCCTTTTCCAAAAAATTAAAAAATTTTTTAAAAATTTTTCCCCCTTTTTTTTTTTTAAAAAAATTTTTAAACCCCCCCCCCCGGGCCCCAAAAAAAAAAAAAAAATTTTTTAAAAAAAAAAAAAAAAAAAAAAGGGGGGAAAAAAAAACCCCCCCCCAAAAAGGGAAAAAATAAAAAAAAAACCCCCCCCCCCAAACCCCCCCAAAAAAGGGGGCCCCCCCCTTTCCCCCAAAAAACCCCCCCCCAAAAAACCCAAAACCCCGGAAAAAACCCCCCCCCCGGGGGGTTTTCCCCCTTTAAAATTTTGGGGGGGAAACCCCCGGGGTTAAAAAAAAAAAAACCCCCAAAAAAAAAAAAAAACCCCCCCCCTTTTTGGGAAAAATGGGAAAAATTTTTAAAAACCCCCCCAAAAAAAATTTTTAAAAAAAAAAAAAAAAACCCCGGGGGGAACCAAATTTAAAAACAAAAAAAAAACCCCCCAAAAACCCCCCCCCCCCAAAAAAAAACCTTTAAAAAGGGAAAAAAGGGGGGCCCCCCCAAAAACCCCGGCCCAAAACCCACCCCCCCCCCAAAAAATTTCCCCCCCGCCCCCCCCAAAATTTAAACCCCCGGGGGGGGGCCCCCCCCCCCCAAAAACCCCCAAAAACCCCCTTAAAAACCCCTAAAAACCCCCCGGGCCCCCCAAAACCCCCTTTTTTCCCTTTTTTTTTTAAAAAAAAAAAAGGACTTAAAAAACCCCAAACCCCAAAAACCCCCCCCCCTTTTTTTTTAAAAAAATTTTTTTTTCCCTTAACCCCCCAAAAAAAAAAACCCCCCAAAAAAAGGGGAAAAGGGGAAAACCCCAAAAAACCCCCCCCTTTTCCCCCCCCCAAAAAAAATTTTTTTTAAAAAACCCGAAAAAAAAAGGGGAAAAAAAATTAAAAATTTACCCCCCCCCCTTTTTCCCCCCCCCTTTTTTAAAAAGGGGACAAAAAAAATTTTTTAAAAAAATTTTTTTTTCCCCCGGGGGGGCCCCCCCCCCCGGGGCCCCCTTTTAAAAAAACCCCAAAGGGGGGAATTTTTCCCCTTTTTTAAATGGGCTAACCAAAATTTAAAAAAAATTTTTAAAAAATTTCCCCCCAAAACCCCCAAAAACTTTTTTTTTCCCCCCAAAGGAAACCCCCAAAAAAAACCCTTTTCAAAAAAAAAAAAACCCCCAAAAAACCCAAAAAAAAAACCCCCCCCCCCCAAAAAAACCCCCCCCTTTTTAAAAAAAAAAAAATTTTTCCCAAAAAAAAAAAATTAAAAAACTCTCTTTTTTTCCCCCCCCGGGGAAAAAAAAAAAAACCCAAAAAGGGTTTTAATTTTTTGGTTTCCCCCCCCCAAAAAACCCCCCTTCCCAAAACCCCCCCCAAAAAAAACCCCCCAAAAAATTTAGGGAAAAAAAAAATTTTTTTTCCCCAAAAAAAAAACCCCCCCCTTTTCCCCCCAAATGGGCCCCAACCCCCCCCTTTCCCCTTAAAAAAAAAAAAAAAACCCCCCCCCCAAAAATTAAAACCCCCAAAAATTTTTTTTGGGGTTTCCCCCCCTTTTTCCCCCCCCTTTAAAAAACCCCCAAAACCCCCCCCCTTTTTTAAAAAAAATTTTTTCCCCCCAAAAAGGGAAATTTTAATTCCCTTTTTAAAAAAATTAAAAGCCCCCCAAATTTTCCCCCGGGCCCCCCCCAAAAAAAAAAACCCCCAAAAAAGGGCCCAAATTCCCTTTTTAAAAAACCCCAAAAAAAACCCAAAAAAATTTCCCAAACCCCCCCCCCCCCAAAAAAAAAAAATTCCCCCCCCCACCCCCCCCCCAAAAAAACCCCCAAAATTTTAAAAAATTTTTTTTTTTTAAAAAACCCCCCCCCCAAAAAAACCCCCCCCCTTTTTCCCCCCCCCAAAAAAAATTTTTCCCTTTCCCCCCCTTTTTTTTTTTCCCACCCCCCCCCCTTTTTTTTCCCCGGGAAAATTTTCCCCTTGGCCCCTTTTTTTTTTTTTTTTTAAAAAAAAAAAAAAAGGGGGGTTTTTTTTTTTTTCCCCCAAAACCCCGGAAAAAAAAAAAAGGAAAAAAAAAAGAAAAAGGAAAAAAAAAAAAACCCCCCCCCCCTTCCCCCCCCGGGGGAAAAAAAAAAAAAAACCCCCCAAAAAGGGGGGGCCCCCCCCCAAAAAAAAAAAACCCCTTACCCCCCCCCCCCTTTTTCCCTTTTTTCCCCCCCCCCCGGGGGGGAAGCCCCCAAAAACCCCCCCTTTTTTTGGGTTTCTCCCCCCCCCCTTTTTCCGGCCCCCCAAAGCCCAAAAAAACCCCCTTTCCCAAATTTTTTTTCCCCCCCCCCCCCTTTCCCCCCAAATTTTTTTAAAATTTCCCAAAAATTTTTTTTTCCCCAAGGGGGGGAAACCCCCCCAAAAACCCCCCCCCCAAAAGCCCCCCAATTTTTTTTTCCCCAAACCCCCCCTTTTAAAAAATTTTTTTCCCAAAACCCCCCACATCCCCCTTTTACCCGGGAAAAAATTTTCCCCCCCCTGAAGACCCCCCCCCCAAAACTTTTAAAAAAACCCCAAAACCCCCCCCCTTTTTTTTTGGGGGGGGGAAAAAAAATTCCAAAAAATTTTTTAAAAAAAAACCCCCAAAAAACCCCCAGGGGGAATCCGGAAAAAACCCCAAAAACCCCCCTGTTAAAAAAACCCCCAAAAAAATTTTTTTCCAAAAAAAACCCCAAAAAATTGGGGGGGGTTTTTTTAAAAAAAACCCCAAACCAAAAAGGAAAAACCCCAAAAAAAAAAACCCCAAAAAAATTGGGGAAATTTTTAAAAAAAAATTTTTTTAAAAAAAAAAGGCCAAAATTTCCCCCAAATTTTTCCCAAATGAAAAAACCCCAAAACCCCCCCCAAAAAGGCCCCCCAAAAAAAAGCCAAAAAAAAACCCCCAAAAAAAACCCCCTCATTTTCCCCCCCCCCCAAAAAACCCCCAAAAAAAAAAGGGGAAAAAACCCCCCCCCCCCTTCCCCAAAAACCCTTTTTCCCCCCCCAAAAACCCCAAACCCCCCCTTTCCCCCCCCCCCCCCCCACCACCCCCCCCCCCCCCAAACCCCCCCTTTTTTTTTTTAAAAAGTTTTTTCCCCAAAAGGGGAAAAAAATTTTTTAAACGGCCCCCCTTAAAAAAAAGGGTTTTGAAAAGGGGAAAAAAAAATTTAAAAAGGCCCCCAAAAAAGGGGGGTTTTCCCGGGCCCCCCCAAAACCCCCCGGAAAAAAGGGCCCAAGGCCCCCCCCCCAACCCCCCCCCCCCCCCCCCCAAATTTCCCCCCTTTTCCCCCCCCCCCCCCCTTCCCCCCCCCCCCCCCCCCCCCCCCCAAACCCCCCCCCCCAAACCCCCCCCCCAAAAAAACCCCCCTCCCCCCCCCCCCTTTTCCCCCCCCCCCCCTTTTAAAACCCCCCCTCCCCCCCCCCCCCCCTTTTTCCCCCCCAAAAAAACCCCCCCCCCGGCCCCCCCCCCTTTCCCCCCCCAAAAAATTTTTCCCCCGGGGGGGAAAAAAGGGCCAACCCCTTTCCCCCTTTTTCCCCCCCCCCCAAAAAATTTTCCCCCCCTTTCCTTTTAAAAAACCCCCTTTTTCCCCCAAAAAAAAAACCCAAATTTCCCCTTAAAAAACGGAACCAAAAAAAACCCTTTAAAACCCCCAAAAATTTCCAAAAAAAAAAAAAAAAACCCCCCAAAATTTTTTAAAAAACCCCCCCGGGGAAAAAGGGAGGGGGTTTTTTCCAAAAAAAAAATTTTCCCCCAGGGAGTTTTTTCCCGGCCCCCCCAAAAACCCCCCCCCCAATTTTTTTAAAAAAACCCCCCAAAAACCCGTTTCCCCCCCCCCCTTTTTTCTTAAAACCCCCCAAAAAACCCCCCCCCCCAAAAAACCCAAACCCCTTTAAAAAAAAAAAAAACCCCCCCCCCTTTTAAAAAAACCCCCCCCCCCGGGCCCAATTTCCCCCCTTAAAACCCCCCCCCCCCCCCCCCAAAAAAAAATTTTCCCCTTTAAACCCCCCTTTTCCCCCCCTTTTTTACCCCCCCCTTTTCCCCAAAAAAAAACCCTTTAAAACCCCCCCCAAAAAAAAAACCCGGGCCCCCCCCCCCCAAAAAAAAGGGGAAAAAAAAAAAAAAGGGGAAAAACCCAAAAAACCCCCCCCCAAACCCCCCCCAACCCCCAAAAAAAAAAACCCCCCCCCCCCCCGGGGCCCCCCCCCCCCTTAAAAACCCCCCCCCCCCCCCCCTTTTTTTTGGGGTTATTTGGGGGAAAAACCCGGGAAACCCCCCAAAAAAAAAAAAAGGGGGGGGGAAAAAACCCCCAAAAAAAATTTCCCCAAAAACCCCCAAAAAAAAACCCCCCTTCCCCCTTTTAAAAAAACCCCTTTTTAAAGGCCCCAAAAAACCCCCAAAAAATAAAAACAACAAAAAACCCCCCCCCAAAACCCCCCCAAAACCAAAAAAAAATTTTTTTCCCCCCCCCAAAAAAAAACCCCCTTTAAAAAACCCTGAAAAAAAACCCAAAAACCCCAAAAAATTTTAACAACCCCCCCCCCCCCCCCCAAAAAAATAAAAATTTTAAACCCCCCCCCGGGGGGGGGAAAACCCTTCCTCCCCCTCCCCCCCCCCGGGGGGAAAAAAACCCCCCCCTTTTTCCCCTTTTTTCCCCTTCCTTTCCCCACCCTACCCCCCCAAAAACCCCCCCCCCCTTTCCCCCCCCCCAAAAAAACCCCACCCCCCAAAAAAAACCCCCCTTTTTTTTAAAAAAAAAAAAAAAACCCCCCCCCCAAAAAAAAAGGGGAAAAAACCCCCCCCCCAAAATTTTTCCCCTTCCCCCAAAACCCCCTTTTAAACCAAAAAAAGGGGGGAAAAAAAAAAAATTTAAAATTTTTAACAAAACCGGAAAAATTTCCCCCAATTTCCCCCCCAAAAAAAAATTTAAAAAAAAAATTTAAAAAAAAAGGAATTTTTTTAAAAAAAAGGGGTTTCCGGGGTTTAGTTTTTTTTAAAAAATTTTCCCCCCTTTTTAAATTTCCCCCTTTTTAAAATGTTTAAAACCGCCAAATTTTCCCTTAAAAAAAACGTTTTTTAAAAAAAAGGGGAAAAAAAAATTTTTTTTGGGGGAAAAAAAAAACCCCCCCCCCCGGGGGGGGAAAAAATTTTTAAAAAAAAAAAAACCCCCCCAAAAACCCCTTTTTAAAAATAAAAAAAAACCCCCCCCCCCCCCCAAAACCAAAAAAAAGGGGCCCCCCCAAAAAAAACCCCAAAACCCCCCCCCAAAAAAAAAAGGGCAAAAACCCCCCCCTTAAAACTTTCCCCCCCAAAAAACCCCCCCCCAAAAATTTTTTTTCCCCCTTTTTTAAAAAAACCCCTTTTCCCAAATTTTTTTCCTTCCCAAACCCCCCCTTTTAAAAAAAAAAAAAAAAGGGTCCTTAAAAAAGGTTTTTCCCAAAATGGCCCCCCTTTTAAAAAAAAATTTTGGGGAAAAAAAAACCCCCCCCAAAAATTTTTTAAAAAAAAAAAAAAAAAACCCCCTTTTACCCCCCCCCAAAAACCCAAACTTTTCCCCCAAAGGGCCAACCCCCTTCCCCCCCAAAAAAAACCTTCCCCCCCCAAAAAATTTTTTTTCCCCCTTTTTTCCTTTTTTTTGGCCCTTACTTTTTCCCCCTCCCAAAAACCCCCCGGGGCAGGGGGGCCCCCCCCCCAAAAAAAAAAGGGGGAAAAACAAAAATTTCCCCTTAAAAAAACCTTCCCCCCCCAAAAAAAAACCCCCCAAAAAAAACCCCAGGCCCCCCCCCCCCCCCCAAAAAAAAAAAATTTTAAAAAAAAAAAAAAAAAAATTTCCCTAAAAAAAAAAACCCCCCCCCCCTCAAAAAAAAAAAAAACCCCCTTCCCCTTTTTTTCCCGGGGGCCCCTTTTCCCCGGGCCTTTTTTTGGCCCCCCCCCCGGCCCAAAAAACCCTTTTTTTTTTTTCCCCCACCCCTTTCCCCCTTTTTATTTTTTTTTTTTTTTTTTTAAAAATTTTTTTAAAAAAAAAAAGGGGGGAAAAAAAAGGGAAAGAGAAAAAAAAAAAAATTTTCCCCCCGGGGGAAAAGAAGAAAGAAGAAAAAAAAAAAAAAAAAGGGAAAAAAAAAACCCCCCCCCCCCCCCCCCAACCCCCCCCCCCCCCTTCCCCCCCCCCAAAACCCCCCCCCCGGGGGTTTTTCCCCCCCCTTTTTAAAAACTTCCCCCCAAAAATTTTTTTCCCCCCCCCCCCCCCCCCCGGGGGGGGGCCCCTTTTTTTTCTTTTCCCCCCCCTTTTCCCCCCCCCCCCAAAAAAATTTTTTTTTCCCCCCCCCTTTTTTTTCCCCTTGGGGGGGAAAATTTTTCCGGGGGGCCCCAAAAACCCCCCTTTACCTTTTTTTTTTTTTCCCCCAATTTTTAACCTTCCCCCCCCCCCTTAAAAAAACCCCCCCCCCCCCCCCCCCAAATTTACCCCCCCCAAAAAACCCCCCTTTTCCCCCAAAAAAGGGGTTTTTAAAAAAGGGGGGTTTCCCGGGAAAAAATTTTTTTCCCCAAAAAAAAGGGCCCCCCCCCAAAAAAAAAACCCCCCCCCCAAAAAAAAAAGGGAAACGGGGGAAAAGGGCCCCCGGGGGGGGGGGGAAAAACCCCGGGCCCCCAAATTTTAAAAAAAAAAAAAAAAAAAAAGGGGCCCCCCTTTTTGGGCCCCCTTTAAAAAATTTCCCCCAAAAAGGGCCCCCCCCCAAAAAAAAAAAGGGGGAAATTTAAAAAATTTTTTTTTTTTTAAAAAAACAAAAAAAATTAAAACCAAAAAACCCAAAAAAAGGTAAAAAACCCTTTTTAAAAAATTTTTTAAAAAAAAAAACCCCCCCCCAAAATTAAAAAAATTTTGGGGGGAAAAAGGGGGCCCCCTTTAAAAAAAAAAAACCCCCAAAAAACCCCCAAAAAAAAACCCCCCCCCCCCAAAAAAAAAACCCCCAAAAAAAAACCCCCCCAAACCTTCCCCCTTCCCCCTTTTGGGGGGCCCCCCCCCCCCCCCCCACCCCCCCCCCCCCCCCAACACCCCCCCTTTCCCCCTTTCCCCCCCCCCCCGGCCCGGGGCCCCCCTTTTTGCCCCCGGGAAAACCCAAAAAAAAAATTTTTTTTAAAAACCCAAAAAAACCCCAAAAAAAACCCCCCAAACCCCGGGCCCCCGGGGAAAACCTCCCCCCTTCAGGGGAAAGGCCCCCGGGGCCCCCCCCCCCCCCCAAAAAAACCCCCCCCCAAAAAAACCCCCCCCCAAAAAACCCCCCCCCCAAAAAACCCCCCCCCCCCCCCCCCCCCCCCCCCCCCTTTTTTTCCCCCCCCCCCCCCCCCCCCCCCCCCCCTTTTTTTTCCCCCAAACCCCCTTTTCCCCCCCCCCCAAAAACCCCCCAAAAAAAAACCCCCCAAAAACCCCCCCCAAAAAAAACCCCCCCCCCCAAATTTCCCCCCCAAAAAAATTTTCCCCCCCCCCCCCCGTTTTTCCCCCCCCCCCCCCGGGGGGAAAAAAGGGGGGAAAAACCCCCCCCCCCCCCCCCTTTTCCCCCCCAACCCCCCCCCGGGGCCCCACCCCCCCCCCCTTTTTTTTTTTTTTTTTAAAACCCCAAAAAAACCCCCTTTTTTTAAAAAAAAAAGGGGAAAAAAATTTCCCCTTAAAACCAAAAAACCCCAAACCCCCCCAAATTTTTTTAAAAAAACCAAAAAAAACCCCCCCCAAAAACCCAAAAATTTTTTTTTGGGGGGGGCGGGTTTTTCCCGGGGGCCTTTTTTTTTCCCCCCCCCCAAAAAAAACCCCCCCCAAAAAACACCCCCCCAAACCCCCCCCCCAAAAAAAAATTTAAACCCAAAAAACCCCCCCCCCCCCCCCAAAAAAACCCCCTTTAAACCCCCCCCAAAAAAAAAACCCCCCCAAAAAAAACCCCAAAAACCCCCCCCCCTTTTTCCCCCCCTCCCCCCGGGGCCCCCCCCCAAACTTAAAAATTTTTTCCCCCTTTTCACCCCCCCCCCGGGGGGGGGGCCCCCCCCCTTTCATTTTTTTTTTTTTCCCCCCCCCAAACCCCCCCCCCAAAACAAAAAAAAAAACAAACCCAAAAATTTAAAATTTTTGGGGAAAAAAAAACCCCAAAAAAGGGGAAAAAAAAAATTTTCCCCCCCAAAAACCCCCAAAAAAAAAACCCCCCAAAAAAGGGCCTTAAACCCCCCCCCCCCAAACCCAAAAACCCCAAAAACCCCCCCCCCGGGGGGGCCTCCCCCCCCCAAAAAAAAATTTTTAAAAAAAAAAAGGGAAAAAAAACCCCCCCCCCAAAAAAAAACCCCCCCCCCCAAAAAAAAAAAAAAGGTTCCCAAAAAAAATTAAACCCCAAAAAAAAAAAAAAAAACCCCGGGGGGGGGCCCCAAAAAAAAAAAAAAATTTTAAACCCCCCCCCAAAAAAACCCCCTTTTTTAAAAAAAAATTTAAAAAAAAAAGGGGGGTTCAAAAAAATAAAACCCCAAAACCCCCCCCCCCAAAAAATAACCCCCAAACCCCCCCTTTTCCCGGGGGGGGGGGAAAAAAATTTTCCCCCCCCGGGGGGGCCCCCGGGCCCAAAAGGTTCCCCCCCCCCAAAACCCCCCCCCCAAAAAAAAACCCCCAAACCCCCCGGGGGTTTTCCCTTTAAAAAACCAAAAAACCCCCCAAAACCCCAAACCCCCCCCCCCAAAAACCCCCCCCAACCCCCTTTCCACGGGGGGGAAAAAAAATTTAAATTTTAAATTTTTAAACTTAAAACCCCAAAAACCCCCCCCCCCCCCCCCCCCAAAAAGGGCCCAAAACCCCCCTTGGTTTTTTCCCCCAAAAAAAAAAAAACAAAAAGGGAAAAAGGGGGCCCCCCCAAAAAAAATTTTTTTTCCCCCCTTTTAACCTACCTAACCCCAAAAAAAAAAAAAACCCCCAAAAAAAAATTTCCCCCAAAAAAAAAATTTTCCCCCCCAAAACCCCCCCCCCAAAAAGGGGGTTTTCCCCCCCCTTTAAAAATTTAAAACCCCCCCCCCCCCCAAAAAAAAAAAAAAGGGGGGGGAAAAACCCCAAACCCCCCCTTTTTAAAACCCGAATGAAAAGGGTTTTTTTTTGTGGGAGCTGAAAGGAAACCCCCCCCCAAAAAAAAAATTTTTTAAAAAAAAAAAACCCCCCCGCCCCCCCCAAAAAAAATTTCCCCCCCCCCCCCCAAAAAAAACCCCCCCCCCCTTTTTAAAAAAAATTTTAAAAACCAAAAAAAAAAAAAAAACCCCTAAAAAAGGGGCCCCCCTTTTTTCCCCCCCCCCAAAAAAAAAAAACCCCCAAAAAAAAAATTTTTTTCCCCCCCCCTTTTTTTCCCCCCAAATTCTTTTTAAAAAAAAACCCCCCCCAAAAAAAAAGGGGTTTTTTTTACATTAAAAATTTTAATTTTTAAAAATTTTTAAAACCCCCCCCAAAAAAAATTTTTCCAAAAAAATTTTTAAAAACCCAAAAAAAACCCCCTTTTCCCCCCCCCAAAAAAAAAACCCCCCCCCCCCGGGGCCCCCCCAAAAACCCCCCTTTCCAAAAAAAACCCCTTCCTGAAGCCCTTAAAAAAAAAATCCTTCTCCCTCGCCAAATCTTACTGAATTTTCGATCTTACTTTTTGGTAAAATTGCCTTTAGACACCTACCAAAATTCATCCCGGTGAGGGCAAAGCCGTTTTACTGAAGTCCCAAAGGGTTTAGAAGGACTTCTGAGGTTACCTCCTGAAAAAACACCAAACAGTATTCGGCCCAATCAGAGACCAGCCTTCATCCCGCTGCCTCCAAACTCTCCAACTCAAACAGCCAATCAGAGCGCAAAACGGGCAATCTTTTGCCCCCGCCAAAAAACACAATACAGTCAAAAAAAATAACAAGATTTTTCACCTTCACATAAACATACCCCAAAAACCCTCCTTCCCCCTACCTACACCCCCAAAGTCACCCTCAAAACCACAAAGATGCACCTTTGCTTCCTCACCGGCTTTTAACTCATTTTCGCTATGCCCTTTGCCCCACGGCACGCAGGTAAGCCTCTGTGTTTTTCTTAAACAAATATTTTCTTTCCCCCCCTATTACTTGCCCCTATCCATCCCATTTTTCGGGGTTAAAATTTTTATCTAATCATGCACCCCACACTTTTTTGGCCCCCCTTTTTAGTAAAAAAACAAGCAAAAAAGAAGAGAGAGAAGAGAAAAAGAAAGTGTTAGCGCGCCGCCTAGTGCCCGAAACTAAAGAAAAAAGAAAAGAAGAAAAAGAAGAAAGAAGAAAGAAGAAAAAAGACTTTACTCTACCAACCCCCAACGAATTTTTTTGCTTACCCCCCGCCTCACCCCCATCCCCCGGTGCCTCGCCCGCACATAGCCCCCCACCCTAAAGGGGGTGGCGCCCCTTCCGTTAATTTAAAAATTCAATACCACCATCATCGTGAAAACGTGTTTCTCGCCGCAAAAGTAATTCCATTTCAGTCCCCAGGCCCAGGGATAGAAACCGTGCTGAAGGGACGTCCCCTGGGCATACTCCCGTGCCTTACCCCGTTTCCTTTCCCTCCTATACGTCCGAGAAAGTACAAGCAATTTCCTGCCGTTCCCGAAGGTTTAAACCATGACGGAGCCCCCAGATTTTCCCGGGGTAGGGATAGTAGTGGTCCCTTTATTTTTTTATCCCCCAATAATCCCTTATTCCCCACAGCTTCTGGACCCCGACGTTCCCCCAACCACCCCCTCCCTTACACTCGCCTCCCAAAACTCAACTTGCTTACCTTTTACCCATACACCACCTGCAGACATAAGCACAGTTTTTTTAAAAATTACAGAGATCCAAAATGCAGGCTTCTCCCCGGGAAGAAAACATTGTTCGCCCAGGGACAATGAAGATACACCCAAACCCCACTAAATAACAACAACGGAAAATGGAAAAATGGGTTAAAATGGTGGAACCCTGCAAGCCCCGGGTTTCCCGAAAACCCTATGGCCTTTGGGTCTGTCAAACTTCCCCAGCCAACCAAAACAAGCGCTTTTCCCAAAAAAAAAACGCGCAACAGGTAAAATGGGGACCTCCTGATTCGCAGCTCAAAAAACCTACCTAAAAAATTTGGCTCACACCAAAACGAGCCCAAAAAAATCCTTCAGAAAAGGGATTTGGGAGGGGCAAATATACCCCCTACAACATGAACCTGAAAAATACAAACCGATACAACAAGCTAAAAGCTAAAATTTGACCACCCACATAACGAGAAAATACTACCCTGTTTGCCCCAAAGGCGCTCAAGGCCCCCATCCACACGCAAGACTAGACGGTACAAATGTCTCAATTTTGGGCGGGCCCCCATGCTGTCCCTATAGTCCCCACCAAAAAACTAGCCACAAAAAAAACAGAAAAAACCCCGACCCCCCCAAAAAAAACCAAAAACCTTACCTCCCCCATTCCTCAACCCCTCCTACGCTCAGGGGGCAAGACCCTTTCCCCCCGTCCTCCCCCACCACCTCTCACCCCCACCAAACCCCAAAACACCTTTCCCCTTTCCAACCCCCCCCTTTCCTTTGCCCCATGAGCGCCCCAAGGTTTTTTCCCACTG
>JACEEZ010005899.1:2500-50000 GCA_016584305.1 Chionoecetes opilio
TCGGGGAAAAAACCCTGAAAGCTGCATACCTTTTGGATTAGCACATAATCCCCCGGCTCTCGCATATCTAAATTGGCAAAAATACTGTAAATTTTTAAACATTTCCGGGCCCCCAAATGTCACCCAAGCCCCCAAAAAAGGCATTACCCGGCCCCTTTGGGAATTGGTCATCTCCCGGGGCCCGGGAAGCCCCTGTGATAAGCCCCCATCCACCCCTTCCTTCAGGAGGGATGATTTATTTACAAATGTTCAGGTGGGGGGGAATTTGATAATAGCGCCCAATTTGAGATCAGATTTAGTTTAAAAAAGGGGAAAAGTTGGAAAATTAAGTGGCAATAGGTCAAATACCTAATTTCAAAAGGGCCCAAATTAAACGGGTTAAAAAAGACAAACCCGGAGGTTTTTTAACAAGAGGTGTTTGGGGTGGAGGAGGGAAAAAATTTTTTCCCAAAGGGCAGGGCGAGACACTGAAAGGGCCAATTTTTGAAAGGGTTAGGAAAAGGGACCTTGGGGGAAAATTTGGGGCGGGGCAGATAGGGGAGTGAAAGGGCGAGCTGAGGAGATTTTAGAGCGGTTAGACGGGAAGGGGGGATCAGGGGTGAGGAAGGGAATTAGAGGGTTTTAAAGGGGAAATTAGGTTTGGGGGCCGAGGAGGATTAACCTCATTTTTTAAGGGAAAATAATTGGGCGGACAGAAAAGGGAAAAATTCCCTTTTGGGAAATAAGGTCCCGAAAGGTGACCCAAAAAGGAAAGACCACCAAGCTAAAAACAAAAATTGGGTAAAAAGAAAAATTTTTTTTTAAGGTTCAAGGGAGGGTTGGTAAACAAAAAGCATATCGTGATGGCGAGGACAGTGAAGAAATTAACTCGATTGCTAAAGAACCCAAATTTGAATTTTAAAATAGGGGAACAACGAAAGGGGAACCCCAAAAGGGGTTTTTATCAGGTTTTTAAAACAAAAAAAAGGAATTATTTTTGGGGCCCTTTTAAGGGCAGGACAGGGTGAGGTTTTTTAAAAAGGATGAGGATTGTGGAGGGCCCAAATTATTATTTCTTAAATGTTTTTACGGAGGGGGATCCCAGACGATACCCGATATGAAAAATTTTCAAAGGGAAACGTGAAAGGGGAAACTCACCGATATTGTGATAACTAAAGGGGAAAAGGTGGGGGAGGGGATAAAAAAATGAAAAAATTTAAAATCGCCAGGGCCAGTGGTGTATCCCGGGGGATTAAAAGGGAAAGCAAAGGGGGTTTTTTAAATGAGTCGTTTTGTTTCACATTTTTTTGGAAATCGGGGGGGGATAGGGGGATGTGAATTTATTTTTGGAGGGGAAAAAAAAAGTTGTTTCCCATATTTAAGAAGGGAGACAGAGGGCTAATGTCAAAAATTTTCGCCCTAGTCTAACATCAGTGGTGGGAAATTATTGGAATCTATTTTGCAAAAAAATTAGAGAAACACTTAGATAAAAATAATTTTTATCAATATTTACACATGGATTCCCCAAAGGGGGAGGTCATTCCCACCAAATTTTTTGAGTTTTTAAGGGAAAATTTATGAGACGGCAGATAATTATAAGGATTATGTATAATATAAACTGGCTTTTTGTAAGGCATTTTGGGCAAAATACCACAAAAGACGGGCCTTAAATAAGGGTTTTGGGGTCATGGTACGGGTGGGGAAAGGGTTTTTCTTGGGTCAGAAAACTTGGCTAAATAATAAAGGGAACAAAAAGGTTTCATTAAAGGGTTTCCCCCTTGAATGGGGACTGGTAACCGTGGAGTTCCCCAAGGGTCTGTTTTGGGCCCATTAAAATATTTTTTATTTTCTCCAAAAGACTTGGATAGTGGGATTAGCGTGGGGTTTCAGCAGTTTGCTGATGATACTAAATTAGGGGGGGATTTTTGGGTCACAGTCTGACGTAAAAAATTGGGAGGGAGACCCTTTGAAACGTAACGAGTGGGCAGTCAGATGGGAGATGGGAAATTTTTTTTTTGATAAATGTACGTTTGAATGTTTTGGGGGGGAAAAAAACCCCGGGGAAAAGATACCCCCCTTAAGCAATGTATCGCTGAAAAGATCCAAAAGGGAAAAAGATCTTGGAGTGAGGGGGACCCCCGACCTCCCCGGGGGCCTTTTTTAAAGGGAAACCAAAAAAAAAGGGGATTGAGGCCCAGGAAATTAAAAGGTTTTTTAAAAGGGGGTTTTTTTTAGGAAAATTCCTTTACAATAGCTGGGGAAAGATGAAAGATTTGAACTCATTAGTTATCACTGATCGCGGAAAAATTATCCCAGGGATTTTGACTCGCATACGGCATGTCGGGGGGGGAATGGAAAGAGGAAAGAAATGGGGGGGGAGGGACG
Source organism: Chionoecetes opilio (assembly GCA_016584305.1). Taxonomy (NCBI): domain Eukaryota; kingdom Metazoa; phylum Arthropoda; class Malacostraca; order Decapoda; family Majidae; genus Chionoecetes; species Chionoecetes opilio. The sequence continues at coordinate 4,865 of JACEEZ010005899.1, forward strand.
AAAAAAGATAAACAAATGGCGCGTGGGAAAGGGACAAATGATAGAAAATATGGCGGAAAAGAAAGCAGGCGATGAGTCACCCGTGAAACTAAAAAAAGAACTACTTACAAGACATAACTCGGGAATTATATGATAATAATTCTCATACTATCTCTCCCGAATAATGGGCATTACACAACAGTCACCTCTATGCACAGAGCCACATCACATACTTGGCAGTGAAAACATGTATAAACACTCCTGCTCTTGTTGGCTCGCATGTTTAAAACATGACACTTCCAAAAATAATTTTATGGATATATATAGGTATATATTTCATCTACAAAATAATAAAGATTTTGTAAACCGTCATTATGACATGAACCTGAATTGATCATAAATTGGTTAATCTTTAGTTTGAATGCCAATTTTTAAGGTTTCCAAGTGTTCCCCCATGTACACTGGTGCACCAAACTTGCGCCCAATGGGGACCGTTTTATCGGCACGAAACTCAAATCCACGAAACTATAATTATGCATTGACCTTATGGGATATAAGCTACTCAGGATCCAGACCTCCAACCCTCGCTTCCATTTCCTGCTTTTGACCTGATACATGTTAACAAATCTGGGCACTGGCGGCGAAAAATTGAACCATTCGACAGCGAACTTCGTGTTTGGGCGCGAAACTTAAAAGGGGGAATATTTAGAAGTCCCGGGCTAAGCTTTGTGTCCGCAAATCGAGATGCCACGAAACAAGGTGCACCAGGGGTATATTTTTTCTTCTATGTTGAAGGATGAGGGGTATGCATGATTATGTTTAAGGCTACTGTCCTCATGAATGCCATTCTATTTTACCACATCAGGGGATGTGCATGTGCTTCCTCTTTGCGGGCGTCACGTCCATGATCAGCACACAGTTGTACAGTACCTTGGTGGACAACATCACCTTGCCTGGACTCTACTGGACCCATGCACTTTTCGCCACTGGAGGAATGCGGCACTCCCTCTTCTTTATACGCGAGACTAGCCGCCAGAACATTGGATGAGAGAGAAAACAAAAATAGAAGAAGAAAAATATTTTATAATAGATAATTGATTAAGAATATATATTAATTGAAAATTAAGAAACCAGTTTAGAATGTCATTCTACTTTTATGTTAACTCAATTCAACTCATGTACATACACTTAACCCTCAGCTATCACGCATTCGGCAGTCCCGTTTCACAGCTATCGCGGAAACCTCGAAAGCTGCATACCTCTGGATTAGCACATAAAGTCACGGCTCTCGCATATCTTATGTGGCGAAAATACTGTAAGTTTGACATTTCCAGGCCGCATGTCATAAAGCAACACCATGCTTACTCGCTCCTTGATTGGTCGATCTCACCGGGTCGGGAAAGCGCTGTGATAAGCCGCCATCCATCCCTTCCTTCAGGAAGGGATATTTAGTTACAATTGTGCAGGTCGGGGGAATTTAGATAATAGCGACCATTATAAATCAGATTTTGCTTAAATGGGAAGTTGAAAATTAAGTGGAAATAGGCATCGAATACCTAATTTCAGAAAGGCCAAATTATGCGGGATTAAAAGACCCCCTGGAGGTTATTAAAAGAGGTGTGGGATGGAGAGAATAAATTTTCCAAGGACAGGGCGATGACAGCTGGAAAGGGCCAATTATGAAGGATTAGGAAGGCACCTGGAGGAAATTTGGCGCGGTCAGATATGGTATGAGGTCGAGGCTGAGGAGATAATTAGAGCGGTTAGACAGGGAAGGGAGATCAGGGCTGAGGAGGGAATTAGAGAGGTTAGAAGGGAGTGAGTCGAGCCGAGGAGGATTATACCTCATTTGTAAGGAATATAATTGACGGACAGAAAAGAAATATTCCTTATAGGGAAATAAAGGTTTCCCGAAAGAGTGATCCAAAATGGATGACCGCCAAGCTAAACACAACCCTTGGAGTAAAAGAAAAATTTATTTAAGGTTCAGGCAGGATTGGTAAACAAAGAGCAGTATAAAGTGATGGCGAGGACAGTGAAGAAATTAACTCGAGTTGCTAAGAAAAATTATGAATTAAAGTAGCAGAAAAGACGAAAGGGGACCCAAAGGGGTTTTTATCAGTTTATAAAACAAAGACAGGGAATTAGTTGGGCCTTAAGGTCAGGACAGGGTAAGGGCTTTATACGGGTGAGGATATTGTAGGGGTCTAAAAGATTATTTCTTAAATGTTTTTACGGAGGAGAACACAGAAAGATACCTGATAGTGAACAGATGTTCAAAGGAACGATGAGGAGAAACTCAAGATATTTTTGATAACTAGGGAAATGGTGGAGGAGGGTATGAAAAAATGAAACATTTAAATCGCCAGGACCAATGAAGTGTATCCCAGGGTATTTAAAGGAATGCAAGGAGGTTTTTTAGTGAGTCGTTAGTGCCATTTTTAGGAATCGTTGAATGGCGATGTGACATTATTGTGGAGGAAAGGAAATGTTGTTCCCATATTTAAGAAGGGAGACAGAGGGCTATGTCAAATATCGACCCATAATCTAACATCAGTTGGGGGGTAAAATTTTTGGAATCTATTATTGCAAAAACATTAGAGAGCACTTAGATAAACATAGTTTTTATCAATGATTCACAAAATGGTTCACAAGGGCAGGTCCCTGTCTCACCAATTTATTGAGTTTTTTAGAGGAAAGTTTATGAGACGGCAGATAATGATAAGGATTATGATATAATATATCTGGACTTTTTTAAGGCATTTGACAAAGTACCACACGACGACTCTTAAATAAGGTTAGGGCTCATGGTACAGATGGGAAGGTTCTTCATTGGATCAGAGCTTGGCTAAGTAATAGGCAACAAAGGTTACATTAATGGTTCCAAATCTGAATGGGGACTGGTAACAAGTGGAGTTCCACAAGGGTCTGTTTTGGGCCCATTACTATTTTTTATTTACATCAACGACTTGGATAGTGGGATTAGCAGTGATATCAGCAAGTTTGCTGATGATACTAAGTTAGGTAGGATTATTGGATCACAGTCTGACGTAAACATATTGCAGGGAGACTTAGATAAACGTAACGAGTGGGCAGTCAGATGGCAGATGGAATTTAATATTGATAAATGTAGCGTTATGAATGTTGGTAGAAAAAACCCTGGTAATAGATACACCATAAGCAATGTATCGCTGAAAAGATCAGAAGGTGAAAAAGATCTTGGAGTGAGGGTGAGCCCAGACCTCCGACCTAGGAAACAATGTATTGAGGCCAGAAATAGAGGTAATAGAGTATTAGGATTCATTACCAGAAGTGTTAAAAGTAGAAGTGCGGAAGTTATTCTAAAGCTTTATCTGGCTCTAGTCAGGCCTCACCTAGACTATGCAGTTCAGTTTTGGTCTCCATATTACAGGATGGATATAGTGTTGTTAGAAAAAGTGCAGAGAAGGATGACCAAAATGATACAAGGGCCTAATAACTAAAGTTACGCATGTAACTTTAGTTATGAGAGGAGATTGAAGTTATTAAAATTACACTCACTCGAGAGACGCAGAGTAAGGGGCGATCTGATAGAAGTTTTGAAGTGGATAAAGGGATTTAATAAAGGAGAGGTAGGAAAAGTTCTTACGGCTTTTAACCAGGGTAGAACAAGAAGTAACGGATTCAAGCTGGAAAGGCGTAGATTTAGAAAGGAAATAGGGAAAAACTGGTTCACAAATAGGGTGGTGAATGAATGGAATGGTCTCAGTAGACAGGTAGTTAGTGCTGAGTCATTGGGGAGCTTTAAAGGGGAGCTGGATAGGTTCATGGATGGGGATGAAAGGTGGATGTAGGTAGTGTTAGGTTACAGGAACTACCACGTGTAGGCCTCGCAGCCTCTTGTAGCTTCCTTATTTTCTTATGTTCTTATGTTCTTATGATAGTGTGATAGTGTTGTCTACGCGTCCTACACAATCCTCCCGGCGTCCCAGAGTCCTACAGTGCCAGGATACGAGGTGGGAAGGATATTAGGATACCTGGTGTAGGATTCTGGTGTAGGGTGTTTTGAAGTTTTGTTTTGAAATTGTTGTGGTAGATTTTAAGGTGTTTTAGGGTGTGTGGGGTGTGTTTTAGGATGTGTAAGGGTGTTCTAGGGTGTGTGGGGGTGTAAGGGGGTGGGAATCTGTGTGTGGGGGTATGTAAGGGTGAATCAGGGTGTCAGGGTTGTGTGGGAATATGTTAGGGTGTGTGTATATGTCAGGATGTGTGTAGGGTTGTGATAGCGTGTGTGGGGTTGTGGGTGGGCGTGTAAGGATGTAAGGGTTGTATGGGGATGTTTAAGGGTTTGTGTGTGTGTTGGTTGTGTTTTATGATGAGTTAGGTTGTGTAGGGGTGTGTTAGGGTATCCGTTGATTCGGGCCGCCAGTTGAAACAGGCCGCCTATAGTATACTTTGTGGTTAAGGTTAAGTTAGGTTAGGTATACTTTGTGGTTAAGGTTAGGTTAGGTATACTTTGTGGTTAAGGTTAAGTTAGGTTTCATTAAAACCTATAAGGTTATGCATAAATGCATGCTTGGTATGCATTTAATATAGGCGGCCTGATTTAACTGGCGGCCCAAATCAACTGTATCCGTGTGTTAGGATATAGGGTGTGTGTGGGGCTGTATTTTAGGGTGTGTGTATTTGTCAGGTTGTGTGTAGGGTTGTAATAGTGTGTGTGGGTTTGTGGGTGGGTGTTAGGATGGGTAACAGGAAGGTTCGACGGAATACGTTTTCGACGACACCGTCGAAACTTCCAAGTCATTTATTTACGGTGATACACAGGCGACAGGTGTGTTGCGAAGCCGTACAGGTGTGTAGTGACAGGTGTGGTGTATGTGGTAAAGCGAGAGAGGTTAAGAGTGAGGTGTTAGCCCCCCAGTGTGTGTGTCTGACCTAAAGAGCGAACGCGCAGTTCTCGTCCACTATACGGCGGTCATCCCGTACCGCCGCGGCCACGGGTACGGCGCGGGCCACAGTGGTCCATAGAAGCTAATCTCTGGGAAGCGGGACTCGAACTTAGGATCAACGCATCAAGGTATACCCTCGGTACGTCTCTGTAGTATTCAGCGGGAGACACTTAGCGAAAACACGTCAATATATTCCATTTACCGGCATTAAACTATGATGTCATATATTTCAGGGTGAATAATTACGCGAAAGCTATTTGTCGGCAATGTATTATTACCGTCCACCCTATATTTATCAATAGCAATACTCCAATTGTCACTAATAATTGTCACATAAATAATGTATTTAAAGGTAAATCTCGCCTTATTTCCCATTAAATAAGTCTATACTGGGGAGGCGGTAGCGGAGCGGTTAGAGTCTCCGACTGGCGTTCTCGGTGACCCGAGTTCGATCCCCGAAGAAACCCAAAACCTTTCCTGCAAACCGTCCGAGTGGCCTAAGAACACCACATGCACTGCCTATTAAACTCTACCGTCGCTGCAGTGCTCGGAGGACACAGGGGGGCTGCATGAGCTCACAAGGCTATAAGGGAACCTGCCTCGCCACCACGGGCAGAGGACCCGCCATCAGAACCCTCAAGTGAACCGCCGGAGCCTACACCGAGCCCTGTGTCACCACTGCCTACCGGGCGTTATAGGCCAAAAAAAAAAAAAAAAAAAAAAAAAAAAAAAAAAAAAAAAAAAAAAAAAAAAAAAAAAAAAAAAAAAAAAAAAAAGGGAAGTGAGCTAACTCTAATTTTCTCTACGTGTTAAACCACTCTCTATCTAAAAATTACATTGAAGTGAGCTAGCTTTAACAATTTTCTCTACGTGGTGAGTTTCCTTAGGGAAAATGCTCAGCTTATTTACTCTTAATCTGTCTTTATATCTGGGGATAATAGGTAAACATGCCGCCCAGTGGTTCTGAAACGCTGATTGGCTGACACCCGAGCTAGGCCTCGTTGGCTCGTGGGAATCCTGAGGTGACGAGTTGCCGATTACGTAATTTCAAACGAATATTCGCTCTTTTTTTTTGCGAAGCGATCTTGGACACCTATTTCAGCCGAATTCTTCTTTGGTACTAAATAGGATTGGTGAATTTGCTGTAATATAGGCTTGTAAATGTTTAACTCCACGAAGTGGGCCACGGAGGCTACAGTGCTCAAAGGAGAAATTGGCACAGAGGTTATATTTCGTCTCTTAACTCATTTATGCATGAACTATTATGGACAATAAGCAGTTTTACGCGAATAATCTCTAATAAAAATACATTACATACATTGAACTCTTTTTGGTTTTTCAGATAGTGAATAGTTCCTGCATAAATTAGTTTTAATACGACGAAATATAACCATTCTGTGCCAAATTTCTCTTCCTTTGCGCCTGTAGCCCTCCTTGCCCCATTCGTGGAGTAAACATTTTTACAACCTATATGACAGATTCACCAACCTATTTAGTACCAAAGAATGGATCAGCATAAATAGGTGTCCAAGCTCGCTTCGCTCGTCTAGATCGTGCATTTGTTTTCTTAAGTAATATTTGTTACTGGTTTACTTTTACTTTTAGTAGACCGACAGTATTTTAAGGTGAGGGATTTAAAAAGTCGACTTTAGCCTGTGCGAGCTTGAACACGTTCCACATCTTTATCGTGGACGCTATTTCCTAGTTTTATTTGAGGTGTGTAAAATTAACACTATGATATCGCTATAATAACATACTCACGTTGTAACCGTAAATAGTCTCAGGTGAAGTGATAGTCTTTCTACTGGTACTTCCTTTATATATACGCTGCGTTTGTGCTATGTGCGAATATCTTATTGTTATTTAAGAGAAACTTTATATGATCTCTAATAGAAAATGAATTTGCTTAAATATCGAATACATAAAATATCATTTTGAACCAACAATTCGAAGTTTAATTGAAAGTTATTTATAATATAAGTGGTGTTTATATCGGGGTTGAAAGAATGACGCGTACAATATTAAATATGCTAACTCTAACATCTTGTATTGAAAATCTGAAAATAATAGAAACTTTTAAACGTTTACCGGTTGTTATGAAATTTTTTTGGGATAGCGACTTGGAATTACGAAAGTTAAATAACGGATTATTAGTCCGATAATGAATTTCCAAGTTAACTTAAAATTAAATCGTTAACGAAAATGGTTAACTTTCGTTAATTAACGTTAACAGTTTGTGCCCACTCTTGGATTTAACGCATGTATTTAATTTAGTGTTTGTAAATATTATATCGTTGTTATGGCAGCATCAGGGAGTGATGACTCCCATCTTGACGCCTGGTCCTGCCTTAAGTGGTGCCTCCTGCAATGACCCATTCTTAAATCTTAGAGCTAAGAAACTTGTGTTTTTATCAGAATAACGGATGCTTCACTTATTGTCAGTATATTATGCCTGAAATATGTAACAAGTTAGAGTTTTTTTTCATCATGTCACCGGGGGGGGGGGGGGAATGTAGTTTGCCAGGTGGATTGTATGTACACTATATACAGCAGCAAAGGAGGGAAGTCCTGCATACACTTGACTCGTTTCCTACACCAGCATTCAAACACTTCCCGGAGCGTAGTACCCCTGAACTACTGCACATGTATAAATTGCTGACGTTTGGCTTTGTTTACAATTTCCTCATTTTAAGCAAAGAAATACGTAAACTCTCGTTTTCCACCTTCGCCTGAAAATGAACAAAAGAGAACTTCTTAATATCAGCAAAGAATCTAATAAAAAATGTATACACCACTCACGCGGTTTTAAATGTTTTAACCATTTATAATTTTGTACATACGTGGCATGTTTTGGGCTATTGATTCATTGGCTCTGATATAATGTTAGTGTGACTGATCTCATCACGTCGACCATTCGCATGTTTGTTCGATGTAATTGCGAAGCATTGACATTTGTGGATGATATTGCTGCACACTGATCACTCTCCCATAATGCTCTAGCAGTTGATGTTCATGAGTAGTGTTTTTCTGTGAATGATGAACACTTACCTGACTTTATCTGTCCTCCGTCCACATCACGAACAAGCCAACCTACATTACATCACTCAAAACGGTTTCACAACATGCAAAATAAGGATTTAGTGATATTATAAGAATGTTTTTGTTCATGTATATTTTGTAGCTTTAGCATGGAACGAATACCTTTGAATAGTTTCATAGTAATATTCTGCTAGAAAAGGCGGTATAGTGAGAGCTACAACTAACTGGATCTTTGAACCTCTTATACAGAAGCACTGTATAATAGTAACTCTTTTTTAATCTATTACATAAGGTTTTAACATCATAATCATCGGGGGGGGGTGGGGAAATTCTGCACCACCACCCCCCTCAGAGTATTAGCAGTGTTGCCATCCTGTCCAAGATACGATCGAGACTGTTTTCGACTCGTGTTCAGATCATTGAAATACCTGCAAACAAAACAGTTGACTTGGAAAGACACATATACCTTAAGAGGAAACAACTCTTTCATAAAGTCCATTCTTAAAAAAAAAATAAGAATAGCATTCAAGAAAGGAGAGTGTAAAGCAGGAGTATCGTATTTATTGTTAAAGGTTAAGGTATTGCTGTCTGATCACAAAACTAAAAGCATTTAGTAAACGGCTACAAGAGAACCACTTCTTAATGAAGTGTTTGAGTTGGCATCAGAATTTTTGCCAAGCATATCATATGTAAAGAAAACATTCATTGTATGATTTTGGTTTTATTGCAATTATGTATGATGTTCTCTGCATACATTTCAATAGAGGTAAAGCACTTTTTGTAGTAATTATATATTATTGACTTAATTACTTACGGCAATAATTTTTTATATATATATATATATATATTAGATATTATATATATATAAATATATTGTTATTGGTATTTTTTTTCATGATTACCCTCAGCGCCTCACATAGTTTATAGCGCACATGTTACCTTCCTCTCATTACCTGAACCACTCACTCAATCTAATTTTATTCGACTTAAGTAGCACAACTAAGGGTTAATAATAAGTGTTTGTTGTTTTTTCCATTGTGCCTATATCGCCTATAGTCCAGCAGTGCCCCAGGACTCGTGATGGAAGGCTCTGAGTTTCACTTTGAGGCTGTGATGGTTGGCCCTCGCCCGTGGTGGCGCAGGCAGGATTTTTTGTTGTATAGTGACCCCCTGTGATTCTAATAGAGGCTCATGCCGCTCCTCTGTGTCCTCCGATGTACTCTCGCAATCGAAGGTAGATTTAATGGGCAGGGGCATGTGGGTCATCTTCAGGTCACTCGAACTGTGCAAAGTGTTTTTTTTGGTTTTCTTCGGGATCGAACTCGTGTTCACCGAGAACGCCCAGTCGGAGTACCTAACCACGTCTGCTACCGGGCCCTCACCCAAGGATAAGTAACCCTCCAAACTAATTTCATTGATATGATATATCAGACCCTTAACCTCAATCCCTCATTCAGACCTACGATCTTGATTTGATCTGCGCTATTGTGTCGGATTATGTAACTTAACTTGACGTCTAATTTAATACCTCTGCTTCCTACTTACATAAGATACAGAGTGAAAAAAAAAAAAAAACATCTCTGGTTCTATTTATATATTTAAACCCATAAGTTCTCATTGCCCATATCTTTTTTTACTTAAGCTTATCCTTTTTCCATGCTTTCCTCGCTTGATTATTGTTTTCCACTTTAGCTTAAATTCATTTGTTTCTGCCCTTCACCACCCTTTCTTATCCCACATCTTTTCCTTTCGCCCGGTGTTGTGGCAATCAAATAGATCCAATCTTTGCTTTCCCCCCTTCTGACACATAGCTGACTTCATATGTTCCTCCCCCCCCCCCCCTCTCTCTCTCTTCTCTCTTCCCTCTCCTCTCTCTCCTCTTCCTCTCCTCTCTCTCCCCCTCTCTCTCTCTCTCTCTTCTCTCCTTGGGTTTTCGCTAGTAGCAGTAAAATATCAGTACGCTACTTTTGCATTTCGAATTTTCACTTTTTTTTAATCACCACCACCTATCACTATCTTTTTAATTTCTCTGCCATTGATCCTCCCTGGTTAAAAAATGGGAAATTCTTGTCCCTTATTTTCTTTTTCTTTTCGCTAAAACATCACGCGGCCCCAATACCTGGAGAGATTTATTTTTTTATACTTTTTTTCCTCGCGTGTGTGGGTTGTGTCGGTTCTTAAAGGGGGGAAGAGGACAGCATCACCTTTTTTTATTTGCCTGTTGGCCTCGGGGTTCTTTTGGATAATTGTTTTTCTTGGGCTCTCAGTTAATAAGCAGTCTAAAGATTTTCAAGTCGAAATACAAAAGTTTATTGTTAAAAAAGGATATGGGAAATTATTTTCGGGGTTTCCATCCAAAAGGGGAAAAATTGTCTTTAAAGATAAAATTCGTTTGAATTTATCAAATTAAAAATTTCGTTCGATTCGTGTAAATGTATTGGGGGTTTTTGTGTGTGTGTTGTGTGTTTTTTTGGTGTGTGGTTGTGGCGTGTGTTTTTTTTGTTTTCCGAGTATTATTTTTCAAAAATTGACATGCCCTCACAGTGCCCTTGTGTTTTCCTCCATCCTGCATTGCTCCCCTTCCTTTCCCTCTTCGCTCCTTCCTTTTTCCCCTTTTTTCCTCTCCCTCCCCTTCCTCTCCCTCCTCCTCCCTCCCCTTTTTCTCCACTTCTCCCCCTAGGGTACTGATGAACCCTGCTGCATCACCCTCGCCTGCCCCCCCTCCTGAAAACCCTCCTCTGGCGTGAAAAAAGACGGGGAAAATTGACTATAACAGCGGAAAGGGTCTCGTTTTTCCCCCACGCCCTCCCGCCCCCTTTCCCCTTTCTCCCCTACCACCAGGAACACAATTTTCGAGGTAGCCCCCCTGTCTCGAAAGCTGGGAAAAAACACGACTGGGCCCGGTTTTTTAGAGTAGGGCGAGGGCTTCAGCAAGAGCGGGGTCCCGGAACGAAGCCCCACGCAGTCCTTGAAAAGGGCTGCCTTATTCCTGGTTTTGTCAATAAATTTCTTGAACTCTTATGGGAAGTTTCTCCCTGGGGGGAGCTGCGCCCGATGGGTTGGCTGGGGTGGCTGTCCCGCGCTCACAAACGGGGGGAAGGGGAACATAGCGTAAACATAATGGGGGCGCTGAGGGGAATTAGAAAAAAAAACCATATATTAATTTTAAATAATTTTTTGCCGTAAGTGATTTGTAAATAAATTAATTAATATATTAATTATAAAATTCCTCTTTTCCCCATGGCTCCGTCAAAATTCTCCCCATTATTTTCCTCTCTCTCTCTTCTCTCTCCTCTCTCCTCTCTCTCTCTCTCTCCTCTCTCTCTCTCTCTTTTCCTTCTTTCTCTCTCTCTCTCTCTCTCTTTTTCTACTTTTTTTCCTTATAATTTGTTATTTATATACTTATATTTTAATATATAATATATATATATATATAAATATATATAATTTTTATATATAATAATTTTATATATATATATATATATATATATATATATATATATATATATATATATATAATAATGTTGTAGCTTCCCCCGTATTTTACATCTTTTCTAACAATGTTGTCCAGGATCATGTTATTTGTAAAATTTGTCGTGTGTGTGTTTTTTTTTCACACTTCCTATCGGTATCTAACACCTTCCCGAGTGTCCTTCCAGTTTTCTTTCCCTCTCACATATTCCAAGGACACAAGTCTCACTCACATATGGCTCGCTTACCATCCCAGACATTTTGCTCTTGTCTGGCGATCCATCCTTCCTTTTTTATTCATCTTCCTTTATTCTTTCATTCCTCATCTCTTTTTTCCCGCAATGCTTTTATCTCGTTTCCATACTTTTTTCTGTTTACTCTCCCCCCACCTTCCCTCTAAATTCCATCTTTTTCCCCTGCCTTCCTTCCTTCCTCCTTCCTTCCTTCCTTCCTTCCTTCCTTCCCTTTCCCTTCCTTTTTCCTTTTATTCCTCCTGTCCTTCCATGCCCCCTCTCGCTTTTTGTTTTTGTTTTTGTCTTTTATCACCCTACAGATTTACCTTCTCTTCTCTTTTTGGCTATTTCATCCTTTCCTTCCTTCCATCTTTCTTATTTCCTCCTACCTTCCTTTTTCCCATGCCTATCTCTCGCTTCTAAACTATATTTCTATCTTTTCTCATCTTACAGACTTTCCTTCCCTCTTATCTTTGCCCCTTCCTTCCATCCATCCATCTTTTCCCATTCCTATTCCAATCATATACAATTATTATCTTTATTTCACCCTTCCCTCCGCTTTCGTTTATCTACGTAGCTAGCTGGAATACGGAGACAAACGGCTGTTACTCTTTTATCAGATAAGAGAAGCAAATTTGCAGCATCAATCCATATCCTTACACCTTTATCGCCCAAACCCAAACAATCTCAAAATTAAAAAACCGGTTCTTTTTGTGTGTTTTTTTTTTGCACAGTAGTGGTACCGAGACAAATGCTTTGGTTCAGAGGCAGCACAGCAAGATAAACAAGATAAGTTTTCACGGGACATATCTCATTGCTTGAAGGGGACGCGTCGGAAGTATTCGAACCACACTTTCCCTGCACTTCTCCGGAAACTGCGTCTCAAGGTTTTATGCCTGCTATCAATCTGCCCCGTCGCATCCCGCGACTGATTTTGATTACACTGATTATGAGTTTTTTCATACATACCTGGTGTCGTTTCGTAACTCTAGTAATCAAGTTTAACTCTGAGCTGAGTGTACGAAATGACTATGATTTCAATAACTTTGAAAAACAACTTTTAGGTGTACGAATCTACTGGTGTACGAAACAACTTTTGTACGAACTGACTGCACCCCCTTGCGTCACTTCTAGTCCTCACGCAGCTCGAAGCATTATGTTTGGCCGGGTTGTTTACATTGAAGAGGTCACAAGAAGAAGAAGAAGACCGGTGAGGTAGAGACACGCCGCTGTAATGGTAAGTTTTTGCCTGAATTTTGATGTATTGATGGTTTTACTAGGACGGTGTATTGATGGGACTGGAGGTGAGACTATCAGGAACGGATAGAGGGAGGTTTGAGGTGGGATTGGTGCATGAGTTGTTGGTAATACTGGTAGATTACTTTTTAGTGTGACTATCGGTAGTGGATATGTTTTTGGTGAGTGATACGTTTTAGCTTAGAACTTTGCTTTGCTTAGATTAGGAGAGGAAAATGAGGAAGACTTACGAACACAGGGAGACTTTGCATTCCTGCTAAGAGTGTATGGAATTATGAATGTTTGCATCACGGTAACAGTGTGTGGTGTTGAGAACTTAAAGAAATTCGTGGCTTGCAATGTCGATCTATAGGCAAGTTACTCCCACAACTCAATTCCACAACTAAAAGAAAACTAGATATGCTCTACCATTTTCTTTAAAGATATATAGGACAGACTATTATACGTATTTATGTATCTATAATAATATAAGCGAAAGTGTGTCTGTCTGTCTGTCTGTCTGTGTGTTGTGTGTGTGTGGTATAGGTTCCGCCCCCCGTGGCGCAAACACCTCATATGGCACATTTTTGGAATCAGGTTGACCAGGGGAAGGTCATAAGCCCACTTATGAGATGATCCGATCACTTTTTTTTTTTTTTTTTTTTTTAACAGCCTATTAGCGAGAATTGTGAAAACAAAAGTGGGTTGCGAGAATTGAGGAAGCCTTGATGTAGGGTGATGGGTAATGGGTGAGTGAATGGGTGGGGTGATGGGTAATGGGTGGCGGGTGAGTGAATGGGTGGGGGGTGATGGGTTGGGGGGGATGGGTTTATGGGTGAGGAATAGGTGGGGGGTGATGGGTAATGGGTGAGTGAATGGGTGTGTGTGATGGGTAATGGGTTAGTGAATGGGTGGGGGTGATGGGTAATGGGTGAGTGAATGGGTGTGTGTTGATGGGTAATGGGTGAGTGAATGGGTGGGGGGTGATGGGTAATGGGTGAGTGAATGGGTGTGTGGTGATGGGTAATGGTGAGTGAATGGGGGGGGGGTGATGGGTAATGGGTGTGTGGTGATGGGTAATGGGTGAGTGAATGGGTGGGGGTGATGGGTAATGTGTGAGTGAATGGGTGTGTGGTGATGGGTAATGGTTGAGTGAATGGGTGGGGGTGATGGGTAATGGGTGAGTGAATGGGTGGGGGTGATGGGTAATGGGTGGTGAAGGTGGGGGTGAGGGGTAATGGGTGGTGAAGGGGTGGGGGGGGATGGGTAATGGGTAGTAATGGGGGGGGGGTGAGGGGTAAGGGGTGATGAAGGGGTGGGGGGTGAGGGGGAAAGGGGTGAGTGAAGGGGTGGGGGGTGAGGGGTAATGGTGAGTGAAGGGTGGGGTGATGTAAGGGGTGATGAATGGGTGGGGGGTGGTGAATGGGTGGGGGGTGTGGGAAAGGGGGTGTGGGGTATGGTATGGGTATAATGGGTGGGGGGTGAGGGGTAATGGGTGGTGAAGGGTGTGTGGTGAGGGGTAAGGGGTAGTAAATGGGGGGGGGGTGAGGGGGTAATGGGGGTAATGGGTGGGGGGTGATGGGTAAGGGGATGAAGGGGTGTGGGGTGAGGGGAAATGGGTGAGTGAAGGGGGTGTTGGGTGTGGGTAATGGGTGAGTGAAGGGGTTTTGGGGTGGGGGTAATGGTGGTAAATGGGTGGGGGGGGAGGGGTTGGGGTGAGTAAGGGGTGGGGGTGATGGGTAATGGGTGGTGGTGAGGGTATGGGGGGGGTGAGGGGGAAATGGTGAGAAAAGGGTGTGTGGTGAGGGTAAGGGTTTTTAGTGAATGGTGTGGGGTGATGGAAATGGGGTAATGGGGGGGGGGGGTATGGGTGATGAATGGTGGGGGGAGGGGAAAAGGGGTGATGAATGGGGGGGGGGAATACATACTTTTTCTACATCCATATTTCGGGAAAGTTAGAAGGGGCTATCTGGAGAGTCCAGTTTGGTGGGCCAAGGGCCCCCCAATAGCCCTCCCGGGACTAGCCAAAAATCCCCCCCGGAGGGCGCTTTTCGGCTAGTTCTTTTTAAAGCCCCCTTCCACATTCCATAAGGGAACCACGAACGCGCCAAAAAGCAATGCGCACGCCCCTCTGGTCCGGTTATGGTCCTCTGACCGATTGTGACCTCGTACGCGCTCGGCCGAGGCCCCGAAAGTTTGTGCCCATTAAAAAAACGGGAAACTATCCGTGTTTTACCCAACGCCGCTATCGTAAGTCTACGTACGCTATCGATCTATGTCGCTTCGTGACACTACCGTGATCGTCTTTTGTCTATCGGGACGATAAGAAAACGTTTCAAAAACGCTTTCATCCCCACCTTCCCCCCCTTTTTTGCACCCCCTTTTTCCGCCCCCCCCCCCCCCCATTTCTCTTCACCCCCCACCCTTCCTCCACTCCATACCCCGTCCATCACCACGGGTGAATCCCCCTCCCCCTACTTCCACCCCCTACTCCCCAAGCCGTGAATGCCTCCCTCCCCTACTTCCTGCCCCCTACTCCCTAAGCACTGGGGACACTGATCTATATAACATGGTTTGCGGAAGCCTGGCTCAGCACTGGTTCCAACTGTCCGCCATCTTTGTCGTAACCAAAACAAAGCCTTTTTTTCTGCGGCTCGCGTTGCTGTCTATCTGGTGTTATCGCCTCGTCATGCCAAGTTGTGCTTGCCTGTCGGGCTGTGTTATCACCTCGTCATGCCAAGCTGTGCTCCCTATGTCCTGTACAAACAGACCAGGACCTGGAAGTGGCAATTTTTCCCACCTGTGAAGTAACACCCACACACACACACCGCACCCACCACACACACACCCACCCACCACACACACCCACACACACACCCCACACACCACACACATACACCACCACACACACACACCCCCACACACACACACACCACACACACGCACCCACCACACCCACCCACACCCCCCAAAACCCACACCACCCAGACACCCACACCCACACCACACACACACCCCACCCACTCCCCACCCACCCATCCACTCTTAATCCATCTACCCACTCCAGTTTCACCACCACTAGTTAAAAAAAAAATATTGGGATTGGTATACTTTTTTTATATAGGAAAGATATAGATAAAAGTATTTTTTTTATATTTTGTTAAAAATTAGTGGGGAACGGAAGCAGACCTGAGTGGGGTTTTAATGATACAAATGATCATGATCATTTGTACAAAACCGAAACTCGGGTCTGTTTCCGTTCCGCGCGCTTCCTAATAAGGGGTGCTTGTTGTAATGGAGTAGCTTTATTTTGCGAAGAAAAAAAAAAGGAAAAAAAGTATACCTTTTGGTTAAAGCTAGGTTAGGTTTCATTACAACCTATAAGGTTAGGTTGGGTTTTTCATTAAAACCCTTTTAAGGTTAGGTTAGGTTTCATTAAAACCTATAAGGTTAGGTTTAGGTTTCATTAATAAAATTTTTTTTTTGGGGGAGGGGGGGTTGCGCAAAAAAAACTATCTCCATTGCAACAACACCTATTGTAGGCCAAGAAAAATAGTTGATGTCTCTTAAAACGACCGCGAAACTCGTACATTATTACCAAAAGTTTTTTTCGTAGTCTAAATGAAACCATAGTCGTTTCGTACACTCAGCTCAGGGGTTGAACTTGACTACTAGAGTTACGAAACGACACCGGGTATGTACGAAAATACTCAAAATCAGTGTACGAAACAAAATACTTTCAATTCAATATACCTAATTAAGAAAGGTTTTTTGATTAGGCCAAAGGTTTTTGATTAATTTAAACTTCCTGTAATCCCCGAGAGTAGCTTCTATGGACCACGGGTGGCTCGGGGCCGTACCCGTGGCGGCGGCGGTACGGGTTAGCGCCTTTATAGTGGACGAGAACTGCGCGTTCGCTCATTAGGTCACACACACACACACTCGGTGGTTCGCTCATTAGGTCTGTACACTGCACTGTTAGCCTCTCGCTTTCCCACATACACCACACCTGTCACTACACACTTGTAGGGCCCCTCGCAACACACCTGTCACTACACACCCTGTACGGCCTCGCAACACACCGGGTCACTACACACCTGTACGGCTCGCAAGACACCTGTCACTACACACCCTGAAAGGCCTCGCAACACACTGTCACTACACACCTGTACGGCCCTTGCACACACCTGTCACTATACACCTGTACGGCCTCGCAAGGCACCTGTCACTACCACACCTGTAGGGCCCCTCGCAAACACACCTGTCACTACACACCTGTACGGCCTCGCAAGAAAACCTGTCACTACACACCTGTACGGCCTCGCAACACACCTTTTGTCTGTGTATCACCGTAAAAAAATGACTTGGAAGGTTCGACGATGCACTAGGTTGGAATTTTAGTAGTAGTAGTAGTAGGGTGTTAATAGTAGTTGTAGGGGGTAATAGTAGTAGTAGGTGGTAATAGTATAAGTAGTAGTAGTGTTAATAGTAAGTAGGTGTAATAGGCTATCACTTTGCAGCAGCCAACACCCAGCCACTGCCTGCCCGGGGCCCATGTATTTGTTTTTGGTTTTATTTCAAGAGGGGCGGCTAGTGACTTCAGTATCTCGGCCACAGCTACCCCCAGATCCGCGATCCATGTTTATATAGATCAGTGCGTGGAGATGCCTCCCGCCCCTACTTCCTTCCCCTACTCCCTAAGCACGTGGAGATGCCTCCCTCCCCCTACTTCCTGCCCCCTACTCCCTAAGCACGTGAGATGCCTCCCTCCCCCTACTTCCTGCCCCCTACTCCCTAAGCACGTGGAGATGCCTCCCTCCCCTACTTCCTGCCCCCTACTCCCTAAGCACGTGGAGATCCCTCCCCTCCCCTACTTCCTGCCCCCTACTCCCTAAGCACGTGGAGATGCCTCCCTCCCCCTACTTCCTCCCCCTACTCCCTAAGCACGGGGGAGATGCCTCCCTCCCCCTACTTCCCCCTAAGCACGTGGAGAAGCCTCCCTCCCCCGACTTCCTGCCCCCTACTCCCTAAGCACGTGGAATTCCACCCTCCCCCCTACTTCCTACCCCCTAACGGGTTACACGACCTTTCGAGCGAATTACTTTTCGAGCGAAAGATGATTCGAGCGAAAGACGATTCGAGCGAATGACTTTTCGAGCGGAGGACCATCGGTAAATGGCTATTCGAGCGTAGGATATGCTACTATACACCATGGTATTAAACAATAAGGCTAAGAAATTGCTTGTTATTATATTTTAAGAGATTTTCCCGTCAGATGTCTGGTTTTGAAATAGTTTTTAGTTGAAATCCGATCACACACAACACCGCCGACTGCCGCGCCACGGCAGTCGGCGGTGTTGTGGTGGGATCAAAACTAAAGGGAAAGTTTTGTTTTATCGCTTCTGCTTTATCTCGATTACTACCATATGGACTAAACTTATGTCATATGCTTCTTCTACCCAACCTTCAAACCTCTTGGCAAGCTGTTACTTGGGCAAAATCACGGACAAAATGATCTAATAAGAATAAATAAGGGGCTGCTCCGCCCTCGCCATCAGCACATTTTTTAGACCGCGGGACCCGGACGCCTCTCCCAGTCCCATCCTTCCCTCACGGACAGCAGCAGCAGAGTAGGGTTGGTTTAGTTTGGCTTTTTTTAAACTAAACCTAACCTTAAACCTAACCCCAGCCTGATGCTGTCCGTAAAGGGGGGGCGCTTGGCCCCCGGTCTCTGACTGTGCTGGTGGCGACGGCGGAGTTGCACCTATTTATTCAAAATAAATAAACCTTAAAATTTTTTCCCAAATGTTTGCTAACAGTTTGGAAACAATGTTTCCAAACAAAGTTACCTATGTGGATGGGACAGAGGAAGGTGGGTGGGGTTGAAATATCCTTTAAAGCCCCTTATTACAGAGACCTTAGGTGGCCGCCGGGCGCGGCAGGCGGGGGCCGGGGGGCCGTCAGGACATTCCATCCGTAGATAACACTATAGTCGCCAGAGCAACTTTTTTTTTCGATGTACAGATTTTGGTGGGGTTAACACTTACATTTCTATATCCATAATTTCAGGAAAGTTAGAAACGGGCTATCTGGAGAGTCTGTGTCATTTTTTGTCTTCATATGTGTCATATTATGGCTATAAATGAACAAATTACAAAAATATCACCAGAATGGTGACCAATAAAGGGCGTCAAATTTGTGTTTATGTTTTGAGTGTCCTCCCGCTTCGTCGTCGCGCGAAAAACAAAACAAGTAGGGAAAATTTTAAACCATATATACTTGCAGATGCAAAGCATAAAAAAACGCTGAAACAGGGTAGATTATACAGTCATGATATAAACTACTGTGTATCTCTTCAGTGGCACAGACACAGCATAGTGATGCTATCATTCCTAATATTTGGCGCCTGGCGACATTATTGCACTGGCGACTAAGTGTTATCTACGGTAGAGGGTACCATGAGGTCACGTCAGGTAAAAGCACACACACACCACACACGCCACAGGGTACCTGACCTGACCTCACTCCCCTCTGCCCGGATTGTCCTGCCGTAGTATTTATAGAAACAGGGCCCCCTAGCTGCTACGCCCTTTTTGTGTGTGTGTGTGGGGTGTGAACGTTGAGAAAAGAAAAAGTGGGAAGTGCATTATAACGTCTGTTATAACGTATAAATCTACCGTTTTTTTAGCCAGACACGGTTAGATAGGGTTAAAAGATACTAGGTGAGGTTAGGTTAGAGGTGGGGTTGGTTTAGTTACAGGGTATCAAGAAAGAAATTTTTCGATACTACGGTAGTGAGAAGCGGAGCAAGGGTTTTCGGGGCGGGAAACCCCCCCACACCCTGGAAAAAAAATATATTTCCGACAAAAACAAGTGCCAGATTAATTCCATACACATCAAAACTATTCAGGAAAACTAAGTTTGGTCCTCCGCTCGAAAAAGTATTCGCTCGAATCGTCCTCCGCTCGAAAAAGTATTCGCTCGAATCGTCCTCCGCTCGAAAAAGTATTCGCTCGAATCGTCCTACGCTCGAAAAAGTATTCGCTCGAATCGTCCTACGCACGAAAAGGTATTCGCTCGAATCGTCCAAACACCACGCCTTCTCCTTCCCTCAACCCCCCTCCCCCCGTTTCCCCTCCAACACCCCCTTCTTTATTACAACCCCCCTCCCCCGTTTCCCCTCCTTCTCCATCACCAACACGTACCTACCCCTGTTTCTCCCACCTTCAACTCTACCCCCCTTCCTTCTCCATCAGCATGGCAACCCCCACCCACGTGTGAGGCTTGTTGCTCGCTCTTGACGCTATCGTGGTACGTTCATGGTAGCGTCATGGCACAGTCGTGGTTATCGTAGCTCTATCGTGACGACAAAATGACCGTTGATTTTCCATTCGTGACGTAGTCTTACAGCTGTCATGACTCCATCGTGACCATCTTACGACCGTCATGACACATACGTACAGGCAGCGTGACATTGTTGTGAGGCTATCGTGGTCTGCATTTATCGTGGTCAAATTTCACGATAGCGTCAATAATCAAATTGGTGGCGCTATCGTGGTTCGATTATAGAATGTGTGAAGGGAGCTTAAGTTTGTGTATGAATGTGTGTGTTTTTCAATAAAGTTTGTGTGTCTATGTGTATGTGTGTTTTTAAGGTTTGGTAAATTTCATACATCAATAAAAGTATATACCTACAAATATACCTACGTATAAACCTAAACCTGGTATAAACCTAAATACTAAAAAGTATATACCTACCTGGGAAGGCGGTAGCGGAGTGGTTAACGTCTCCGACTGGCGTTCTCGATGACCCGAGTTCGATCCCCGAAGAAACCCAAAACTTTTCGGCACCGTCGAGTGGCCTAAGAACACCCACGTGCCCTGCCCATGAACTCTACCTTCGATTGCGAGTGCATCGGAGGACACAGGGGGGCGGCATAAGCCTCTAATCACAGGCGTCACTATAAGAGTCCTGCCTGCGCACCACGGGCGAGGACCAACCATCAGAGCCCTCAAGTGAACCTCCAGAGCCTACCATCCGAGCCCTGGGTCACCACTGCCTGCAGGCGCTATAGGCAAAAAAAAACAAAAAAAAAAAAACATATTCTTATTGTTGTCTGTTCGTTTGTGTGTTCCAGCGCCTTGATTTTCTTAATATACCATTTATTTCTACGTCTTTTGTTATTAATTAGCTAGAGTGTATTTGAAATCTATCTGTATGTATTATTATATATATTATTTTTCATGTAACTGGTGAACTAAAGTAGCATGTTGCAATATTTCTTATCAAATATCAAGCATCCTGTCATGAATACCTCTCGCTCTCTCTCTCTCTCTCTCTCTTAGTCCGGCAGAAGTACCATGGGACCTCTTTTTGGAGTATAACGTTTTTTTTAATGTTGATTATTGATGGTAAGGGCATAAGTATTCAAAAACTGCCGGATGACATCTTGTCATACTTGAGCAGTTTGTGCTAGGAGGCGAGATCCAAGATGGTCGCCATCGAATCTGGGAAAATCTATTTTCCTCATATCTTCGTAACTATATGAGATAGAAACACAAATGACAGGTCCTATTATATGTTTTCAGGCATCAAGATTACAATGCAGCCATTATTATATCAATAAAACACACAAAAAACAAGATGGCCGCCATAAATGTGTTTTTCATTGCAGAAAATTGACTTTCTCAACATTCATTACTAGATCCGATTAATGACATGCACTAACACGGATTGGCAAGGTCTGTGTGGTATTATTCATAAAATAAACGCTTATTTGTATATTATTTTGCATTTATTGCAACGACGCATGAGTTAATTTCTGGTTAAATCACATGAGACACAACTTGTTGGTGTAATCACTGAAAACATTTATGTATTGTGTTAAACGCAGGATATGGATTTTGATTTTTCGACTGATCACGATTTCGATCGACTGTCACAAGTCACAAAGCATTTGTGTTGCAGCATATTCCATCGTGACAGGCACAGAACATTGTGCACGACAGATTGGCACTCCGGCAACCACATCTGGATGAACAACAAGGTGTGTCACTCTCGCATCCACACCTGATCAGTCGCAAGACAGCATCTGGTGCAAGGCTGACTGTATCCGGGACTGTCGTAGGTACAAGTGATCTGTTGGTTTCATCTTTCTTCCATCCATATTTTTCAACGTCCAGTTCTGGTGGATCCGCGTCTTTCACGGCGCGCCATATGGATGCTTGATGATGCGCACGTTTCACGTTTTCCTCGAAGGCCTCGCTGGTCGGTGATAGAGAGCATAATTTTGGTGTTGATGTATACCCTTTGTCTGTTTTTGCTGCCCAAGCACTGAGTCGTGCATTTGACATCGTGTCACTGTTGTTCTGTCCATAGCAAGCAGTCATGAATTTCGTTGCCTGTTGTATCACCGAGGGCAGCAAAGCATCAATTTGTCCCAGAAGTGACAGAAGAAGTCCACTTCTTACAACTTTCAGAACAGTGTTTTTTCCAATGCCGAAACAGCAAGCAACTGTGTCGCAACCAGAAAGTGCATGAGCAGCTAGGATTTCTGGTATGATATCTATGTGCTTCTCAACGGTCTTGCCGATATCGACTATTGCTCGATCTTTGATTGGAGATTCCATACCCACCATGAACTTAAGACCATCTTCCAGATAGTAATGTAGAGGCAGTACAAACACGTCTGTGTCATCTGATAAGACGGTGATGCTTGATGGTTTCTCCTTTGCAGCCATGAGCATTTGTTGAACGATGATATCTGCCTCTTCATGTGTAGTGTTCATATCCCCTCTGTTGATGATAAGTCCTCCATTGCTGATCTCAATCGGAGTTTTGTCTTGGGATGTAATGATCAGCTTGTGATTCTGCATGTGGTTTCGATGGAACGAAACGTCTCCTTTGAGTTCAGTGCAGATTATGTCAATGAGCTGTTTCTTGTTTTCAGTGACAGTCAGGATTACTTTCTGTGATGGCAGCTCCGTTGTAACCTTGAGCTGGTGAACTAGTGAGCTAGCTTCAGTGTTCCTCGCACTTCTTGTGACACCTTTTGTGCTGTACTCATAGTACCGATCAAACACCAAGTACACATCTCCTTTTTGCAGCTTCCTATCAATATGTTGTCTGAAGTTTGACACATACGTTTTTACTGTACCACCCACAGGCCAGTTTATCACCCAGAGGAGATCAGAACCATCGATGATTGTGATGTCTGTGTTTGGTGCATTTCTGGATGAGACCTCAACTTTCAGTTGAGTCTTCAACACGGATTTTCCTGTTGAGCATCTCATCTCTCCTGCATCTGTGAACATTGATGTTGGGATTGGTGCCAGCTCATGTGCGAGAACCTCCTTAATTTCCACTTGACGGGAACTGGCCTGAAGACCTACTACTCTTGAGTAGATGAGGCTGGTGTCAAACACTTTTGTTTCACCAACTTTTACAGAGAATGGCAGGCAGAGTCTTGTCTAATTTAGGAGACAACTTAGATAGTAGACCAAGCATGGTTTCGCTTACGGATTCTGCGGCTATATCACGGTTCATTTTGGTTTCGTAGTGAAGTTTATCCTTTGGAATCTCCTTAACTTCCTTCGTGATTTTCTTGGTGACTTGTGTCAAAGCGACATCCAGATCTTCGTCCTCTTCATCAACCAGTTTCAGTAGTGTGGATGCTATACTACGAAAGATTAGGATACTTGCTATGCCAGGAGAACTTAGCACCAGAAGGTCCTCCCCACAACACTCAGAGACATGTTTTACCAGACTCACACGTGAGAGTTTGCTGCCCCCATATCCACTGTAAGCATTGAACATTTCCACGGAGTTCCAAATGCGCCTTGGGTCTTCCTTGAGTGCTCGAATCAAACAGTTCAGAGCATCATCCACCTCTAAAGAGTTTGATGTCGAGCCTGCAGCCCATGTAAGTGCTCTCTGCCCTGTAAACTTGCATCTGCATGAGACATGGTATCGTGCGTCTCCTGCGTGTAAGTCACTGATGGCTCCCTGTATGCGCACTCTCACAGTGGTGGCCCACTCGTCATCCCTGTAATCACATGCTTCTAGCAGATACTGCTTCAGCGATTTCTCTCCTTTTCGTGCAATTTCACGACACAGGTATGTTGGCTTCCACCGAGCAGGATTATTTGTATCTTTATCCAACGTACATTCCTCCCCACAGAATAAACATTGTTCCTGAAAGCTAAAGCTTGAAGCACATGAAAGTCGTGTTTTCTTGTGGGGAATCACAGAAGGTCCTTCATTTTGTTTTGCTCTTTTGAGATGTCTCTGTATCTGAGTGTTGGATGTATAAGTACATACACAGCTCTTATGGCATTTCACAGTAAAGTCACGATCCTCTTGCACAGAGTCCTCAAGTACTTGATGTTTACCGTCGAGATATATTTTGCTGTACTTGATGATGGTTTCAATTCTTCTCAGTCCAGACTCGATCAGTTTTTCTGGCTTGTCATCACACGCAAACCTCCATTTGAAGAAGCACTCACTGGCCATGACTTACGAAGTACCACCTCACGGCACAAGTACCATTGCAAATACCTAGAAACAAACAAAATATTTCATTATAAACTTACCTACACATGTATTTGTATGGCGGCTATCTTGATTGTTTTGTGTTTTATTCTAAAAATCATAGCGTCATCGGATTCCTTATGCCTGAAAACATATAAAATGACCTTTTATTCACGTTTCTAGCTCATCTAGTAACGAAGATACGAGGTGAATTATATATATCCCCAGAATCGGTGGCGGTCATCTTGAATTTATGCTCCCAGCAAAAGTTGCTCAATTGTGACAAGATGTCGCCTGTCAGTTTCTGAATGTATATGTACTAAACATCAGTTAACAAGATCATAATAAAAAAAAAAATTATACTTGAGACAATCGGCTGCTGTATTGACTGACACACAGCTTACACACACACCTCCGTACCTTCCCAAGCTCCCTAGCGCACTGCCTTCACCCCGCCCGCGGCCGGCCGCCGCGCAGCGTACAAACACGTCTGGGGAAATCCACGTCTGGGGAAATCCCCGCACACGAGCACACCAACACCCCTCACACGTCAGCAGCACAGCGCGAATATGTACACAATTTTACTACAATACTTGAACCAGCTTTTACATGCCATGTAGCAATGGCTGTCGAGAAAGTCAATTTTCTGCAATGAAAAATACATTTATGGCGGCCATCTTGTTTTGTGTGTGTTTTATTGATATAATAATGGCTTCATTGTAATCTTGATGCCTGAAAACATGTAAAAGGACCTGTCATTCGTGTTTCTATCTCATATAGTTACGAAGATATGAGGAAAATAGATTTGCCCAGATTCGATGGCGACCATCTTGGATTTCGCCTCCTAACACAAATTGCTCAAGTATGACAAGATGTCACCTGGCAGTTTCTGAATATATATGCCCTTACCATCAATAATCAACATTAAAAAAACTTTATACTCCAAAATGAGGTCAAGCACATATTTGGCGTTTATCTGCCGGACTACAGGCGTCCTACGACAACAAACCCGTCTTTATTTATCATTAAAGGGGGATGGGGGGGGGAGGCACGAAGTGGAACACTCGCCGACGTCAGCGAGAATTCCTATCGGCGACAGTTATAGGTATGGTTTTGAGCATATATGATATATGAGGCATTCAATTTCGTACAGAAATGTCCTCTGAGCAGGAGATGGGGGTATATACGGGTGGTTAAGACATTTCTGTACGAAATTGAATGTCTCATATATCATATATATCATATACTAGCCGCAAAGCCGCCCTCCGGGCGGACTTTTTGGCTAGCTCCTGCGGAGGGCTATTGGTGGGCCGAAGGCCCACCAAACACAGACTCTCCAGATAGCCCCTTCTAACTTTCCTGAAATCATGGATGTAGAAATGTATGTATTCCCCCCACCCATTCACTCACCCATTACCCATCACCCCCCACCCATTCACTCACCCATTACCCATCACCACACACCCATTCACTCACCCATTACCCATCACCACACACCCATTCACTCACCCATTACCCATCACCCCCCACCTATTCCCTCACCCATCACCCATCACCCCCAACCCATCACCCCCCACCCATTCACTCACCCATCACCCCACACCCATTACCCATCACCCCACCCATTCACTCACCCATTACCCATCACCCTACATCAAGGTTTCCTCAATTATCGCAACCCACTTTTATTTCTTCACAATTCTCGCTAATAGGCTACTAACAAATAAAAAAAAAGAAAAAAAAGTGATCGAATCATCTCATAAGTGGGCTTAAAATGTGCCCCTGGTCGACCCGGTTCCAAAACTGTTCCATATGATGGGATTGGGGCACTGGGGGTGGCACCTATCGCGAACACACACACAGATACACAGACACACACACAGAGACACTTTCGCTTATATTATTACTAGCCGCAAAGCCGCCCTCCGGGCGGACATTTTGGCTAGCCCTCCACCACCACCACCACCACGAGCATCAAGTGCTCCACGGTTTCATCCACTCCTGTCACACACATCACACACACCTTGCTGCCACCATTCTTCCATCTGTACATACGACTATTTACCTCCAGCGACTTTTTCCTGGCTCTGAAGAGTAAATCCCCTCCATAGCCACTATCATAGAACCTTTCATTCCGTGGCTGGTCCTTTTTCCTGTACCACTCCAGTGTTGATTTCTCACTCATTCCCCTCAGCCATTCTTCTTTCCCTTTCTCTTCCACTCTCCTATTTATTTCCTTTTTGCACACAGCCATACTCCCATGTCTCATCACTCCTGTCATAAACATTCCCAGTTCACCTGTCCATTTTTCCACTTTTACTGAGTCTTTCATCCACTTCTCATACATATTCCAGTCCCAAACCTTACTTGCCCACTTGCTGTCATCCATTCGTTGCAGTCTAGCTCTGTTCCTCAGTCCTGCCTTTGCTATCCTCTCTCTGAACGTGCTCCATCCCATGTCTCCTCTAATCGCTTCCACTGCCACATACCTATTGGCTCCTAATGCTATTCTGCCTGCTTTGTTCTGTGTTACTTCCAATCTGTCCGACTCCTTCCTAGACCACACCATTGTTTCCAGGCCATGCATAATGCTAGGGACAGCCACACCCTTCCATAGTCCTCTCACCACTTCATACTTGTTGGCCCGACATCTTGCCACACTGCCTAGCCTACCAACCCACTGGTTGGCTCTAGCTATCCTCTCATGTTGAGTTTTCTCACATCCTTTATCATCCAACCAAATACCCAGATATTTGTACTCTTTCGTTCTCTTTATTTCATTCCCACCCACCATCCAAATCCTGTCAGCATCAGAGTCATCCCCATTCACCACCAACACCTGGCTCTTCTCCTTACTGAGCCTAACGTTGAAGTCCCTTCCATACTCAGTCACAGCATTCAGCATCTCTTGTAGCTCATTGTGGTTTTCACTAAGGATCACCACATCATCTGCATACATCAGTACACTCAACACTGCATCTCCAATTTTCACACCCAGACCTGTACGCTTCACTCTCACTGCCATTTCCTCAACATATAATCCAAAAAGTAGAGGAGAAAGGACACATCCCTGTCTTACTCCTCTCTTACTATTCACCCATCCTGTCTCGAGGTCACCCATACTGAACTTGGCCTGTGTGTTCTCATACATACTGTTTATTATTTTAACAACCTTCTCACTCATGCCAATCGTCTCCAATACCTTACATAGCATTCTCCTATCCACTCTGTCATACGCTTTCTCAATATCTAGAAAGGCTAGATATTTCTTTCTTCCATCCTTCTTTGTTCTCTCAATCACTTCATTCACTACAAACATATTGTCCTCTCCTCTTCTGTCTTTTCCGAATCCATTCTGCTCCTCACCCATCACCTTATTTCTTTCCACAACTTCACCTAGTCTTTCATTCAGTACACCACAGAAAATCTTACATACCGTGTCACACACCGCTATTGGCCTGTAATACTTAATCTCCTTCCTACTCTTGTGTCCTCCCTTATGTATGAGGGTCACTCTACTGTCATTCCAGGCACCAGGCACCCTTTCCTCTCTCCATATACGTCCAAACAACTCATGCATTCCCTCAATTACTCCCTCACCTCCCTCTCTATAGAATTAATTCGAGATACCGTCCATTCCAGGGGCCTTTCCATTTGTCAGTTTTCGTACATACCCTTCAATCTCATCCATTCAAATTTCTTCATCCATCATTTCCTCTATTTTCCTCCCTAAGTCACTATCAGGCTCATTCACACCTCCAATATCTTTCCAGAAGTCTTCTACAGCTCTGACCATTTCCTTTTTCTCTATTAGTGACCTGCCATTCACCACTAGTTCTTCTACATTTCCTGTATGCTTACTCTCTTCTCCTCTCAAGAACTTATACCATTCCCTACCTCCTTCCTCACCTTTTTTCCTAAGTTCTCTGATCACTTTTCTCTCTTCATTCACTCTTGCCTTCCTCACCAAGCATTTCACTTCCTTTTGCTTACTCTTATACTCTTCCCATGCCCTTTCATACTCTGTTCTTTCAGCTTCACTGTTTGACCTATTCCTTCTCAGACTCCTACACTTCCTATTTGACTGTTTCCTTTCTTTCCTGGCCCTGTCGATCTCATTGTTCCACCAACTCTTTCTTGTCCTGCCATTTGCTCTCTTTCTTGGTCTGCCTATGCTCTCTTCTGCCGCTTTGTTAAGCTTTCTTAACAATCTCTCATTCATCTCATCCACACCTCTCTCAGCCCTCAAACCATTTTCTCCCAGCTTCCAGTCCTCATTACTCACCACTTCTCTGAAACAATCCCAGTCTGCTGGGGTTATATCTAGTTCTTGATCTTGAGTTAGGTTATGTGGTTAGGTTATGTTGGCCAGTTGACCTATGTCCAGGTTAGGTTACTGAACGAGCCTTTACGAGTGGAACTGTCGCCAAAAATTTCCACGTCGGCGAGAGCTCTCGGTTGGCGATTCGACGAGCGTTCCTATATCGGCGACAGTTCCATAAACCCTCTTAAGACTGCCACATACGTTAATTTTTTGTTTAACGACATCCCGCTCGGTTGAAGACGAAACGATTTATTTAATGCTTTAGCTATATATTGCATTATTCTGATAACCATTTCGCGTCAAATTTTTTTGGTTGTTGTTGTTGTTGTTGACGGGGGTTTATCTCCCTTAAGAAGCCATTTCAAGGAAAAAATACCAGAGTAACTAGAAAGCTATCAAAACTAATTTGAAGCGATAATTTATATTTTGAAATATTAATTGTCTCAGATTGGAGAAAATGTAAATTTTTTGTTAGCAATGACGGTGCTGGCTGACGGAAATCTATCTTCCAAGGCTCAATATACGAGGTGGCCCTGAAGTTCCGATCCCACTAAGAAAAAAAAACATGCAATATTCTCAAGATGTGTATGTCATATTCATCAAAAATAAATAGAAATCAGTCAGAAAACATGGTTTCGTCTTAAAATGAGCGGGTCGTCCCATAATAATCAGTCATATAAGTTAAAGGCACTTCCAAATTAAAACTAATACCACGCATATTCTTGAAATCAACACTGGGAGGTTAGTAACCCTCTCCCACAGAAAACGCTAAGCTTTCAAATAAATATTTATACATACATGCCCCGTTAATGCAATTAACAATAGCTCACATTACACTATGATAAGAGTAACGTTTGATTATCTTGAGAAAACCTCTTACCGTAAAAATACCAATAAGGTGCCAGGAAACTATTAATTTGTAATTATATCCCCTTCTTCCCCTCCCAAAGGCAATGAGCAAGTCTCCAATTTTCTATAGCAAGAACTTCCCATAGTACATGTCTTTCCCCTTCTTCCCCTTCCAAGGGCACTTTTTGGGAATTACCGGTCTTAATAACCATATAAATTTTCTTCCTAAAATTTAGCTTAGGGTTTACAGTAAATTCCTAGATTTTTTGCATAATTGTCTAAAAAGAAATATGGTACAGAGTAGTAGTTCTCTTCTGCACATATATACATCATACAGTATATCCTTCCATACTAGACTTGTGTTCCTCAAGCAAGGGTGGTAGCCGAGACAAAGCATTTATACAGGATTCAGGGAGTGAAACTTTCCCATCCCAGTCTTGTCTACGCCTTGTCTCGTTGTAGGAGGTAAATATAGAGGAGGGGGGTTCCAGGCTTCTCGCTCCCTCATTTACAATGTAAACCCCTTACCAAATGCAGGTAATATAATAATAACAATAATAATAATAACAATAATATTTTTATTTTCAACATAAATTATTTATGAACTTAACCTATAATATCAACCCCCAAGACACAGGACACTTAAGCCACAAATATCACACATAATGGACGGCTTTGTTGAAATAGATTAAGACAGAGACTGAGATGCTAACTATTTACTTAGTTCCTCAGCCACTTTCTCGAGGACGCCACATTGAATCACTATAGTCTATTGCTTCCACAAGTTCATGGAGCGTGTTCCGTCCTTCATTTCTTGTTTTCTTATTCACATTATAAGTTACCGTATACACTATATACACAAATACATACATATATACACCATATGAAAATACATCGCTTCCAGTTGAGCAGCAGTCCATGACTAAGGTTTGAATATACATGAATGATGATAATGGTGATATGCAAGGAGAAATTGAGTAAGTTGGTGGATAAGTTTGGGAGGAAACATGAGGAAGAGTAAAGTGATAAAATGCACTAAGGCCCGGTTCAGACTTCACGTATTTGCTACGACCGTCTTGTTATCGTGACGTCACCGTGACGTCACGATGACGTTGTAACTAGGTGGAGTGTTCATAGCTTATGGTTGAACTGGA
Organism: Chionoecetes opilio; assembly: GCA_016584305.1. Taxonomy (NCBI): domain Eukaryota; kingdom Metazoa; phylum Arthropoda; class Malacostraca; order Decapoda; family Majidae; genus Chionoecetes; species Chionoecetes opilio. The sequence continues at coordinate 35,608 of JACEEZ010005899.1, forward strand.
ATGATGGATACTCATTTTGTCAGTTCAGGTTAATTTTATTGCATAAAATCTGGAGTATATATACAAAATTTCAGGTTTCATAAATGGTGATTTTAAAGGTGTATGCGAAACTCGACCAAGACTTGCGAGTTTCACCAAAGACACTTCCAGTATATATTGCTGGTGACACGTTGTATATAATTACTTACATTGATAAGCTGATAACAGTGCAAGAACACGATAATGATAACGACAAATATTGAAGACTACGAAATAGAATAGTCCCGTGCTACGCTGGTTCTCTGTTAGAGACCGCACTGGTAGAGAATGGAAACATGAAAAGACTGAAAGGGGTGACTACTTTAGTCGCTACAGTACCCCCCCCCCTAGTGACGCGGGAGGAGGAACGAGACGTTGGTTGGTGGAGCGGCGTTGCCTGGGTGTTGGCGATGTGATGGTAGCGATGTGGGCTTGCTCTGGGGCCAACAGGTATGCCGGTTTGACGCGGTTGACGTGGAGGGCTGTGGTGACCAGTTGCTGGCTTGGCAGTGTTGCCGCCATGGCAGTGGTGCCGCCGGCTGTGTGCGGGCGTGGCAGTATTGCCGCCATGGCAGTGTTGCAGGCGTGGCGGTATTGCGGGCGTGGCAGTGTTACCGCCATGGCAGTGGTGCCGCCGGCAGTGTTGCGGGCGTGGCAGTGTTACCGCCATGGCAGTGGTGCCGCCGGCAGTGTTGCGGGCGTGGCAGTGTTACCGCCATGGCAGTGGTGCCGCCGGCAGTGTTGCGGGCGTGGCAGTGTTACCGCCATGGCAGTGGTGCCGCCGGCAGTGTTGCGGGCGTGGCAGTGTTACCGCCATGGCAGTGGTGCCGCCGGCAGTGTTGCGGGCGTGGCAGTGTTACCGCCATGGCAGTGGTGCCGCCGGCAGTGTTGCGGGCGTGGCAGTGTTACCGCCATGGCAGTGATGCCGCCGGCAGTGTTGCGGGCGTGGCAGTGTTGCCGCCATGGCAGTGGTGCCGCCGGCTGTGAGTCGCGGGCGTGGCAGTGTTACCGCCATGGCAGTGTTGACGCCGGCTGTGTTGCGGGCGTTTGTCGTGAAGGCGGAGCAGCGATGAGGTTTGGCGAGAAGTACGCTGCACTAGTACTCGCCTTTTTCGTTTGATGCCGCGTACGAGCAGGGGGGGTCGCACTTTGAGGCTTTGCTGCCGAAGTAGTTGTGGTACCAGCAGAGTCCAGAGCTTCTCGAGCGGAAGCGTTGCTGGCGGCGTTGAGGTGTGGGTGAGCGTGGACGGTACTGGCGTTGCTGAGGTGTGGATGAGCGGGGTCGTTGGTGGTCCTGCATTTGCCTCTTGAGAGAAGTGACCTCTGTCGAGAGCTGGGATACCAGCTGGGTGAGCAAGGCGAGCTGAGTGTTGTCCTGGGTCGAAGCTGAGGACACTGAAGAGACATGTGTAGGAACTGTTGCTGTTGTGGGTAGGTTGTCGTCGTCAGGCATGGCGAAGTTGAGTGAAAGCGCAGGTGTGGACTGGACGGGTGTCCCAGTTGTTCAGGGAACGAAACACGGTTACGCAAGTAGCACTGGTGATGAGTAACCACAGGGCGGTGAGTAATCCACAGGGCGGTGAGTAATCCACAGGGTGGTGAGTAATCCATAGGGCGGCGAGCGGCGGCCGTGGAGTGAGTCACGTTAACGCTGTGGAGTTGAGGGTTGAGTAATCCACAGGGCTGGTAATCCATAGGGCGGCGAGCGGCGGCCGTGGAGTGAGTCACGTTAACACTGTGGTGTTGAGGGTTGAGTAATCCACAGGGCTGGTAATCCATAGGGCGGCGAGCGGCGGCCGTGGAGTGAGTCACGTTAACACTGTGGAGTTGAGGGTTGAGTAATCCACAGGGCTGGTAATCCATAGGGCGGCGAGCGGCGGCCGTGGAGTGAGTCAAGTTAACACTGTGGAGTTGAGGGTTGAGTAATCCACAGGGCTGGTAAGTAATCCATAGGGCGGCGAGCGGCGGCCGTGGAGTGATTCAATAACACCGTGGGGCTGCGCAGAATGCGCGTGAGGTCGTGCTGAGGGCGCAAGGAGGCGTCAGAGGGTGCAGTGGCTGCGCTGAGTGCACATAGGCCACTGAGGCGTCTGAGGAAGCAGGGCCCGCGCTAAACACGCATAAGGCCGCTGAGGACGCGGTGAGCCGTCTGGAGAGGGGCAGCGGCCGCGCTAAATGCGCATAGGCCGCAGTGAGGCCTCGGAGGAAGCAGGGCCCGCGCTAAATGCGAATAAGGCCGCTGAAGACACGGTGAGCCGTCTGAAGGGGCAGTAGCCGCGCTGAATGCGCATAGGCCTGAGGACGCAGTAAGGCATCTGACGGGGCAGTGGCCGCGCTGAATGCGCATAGGCCGCTGAGGACGCAGTGAGGCGCCTGGCTGGGTAGTGGCCGCGCTGAATGCGCATAAGCCGCTGAGGACGCAGTAAGGCGTCTGAGGGCAAAAATGCCCTGAGGAAGGCACAGAAGGTGCCGGGGTTTGGGTGGGAAACCTGACTAGGTGGCGGCTACACGTATAAGTGTAATTCTCCCTATCCCGCTTTCAACCTAGCGATCACCAGTGAAGCTGGAGGCTAGGAATATACAGCAGGAGCAATGGGACGAATGCTTCCGAAGACGCAGGTCCCACTACTAGGAGAAGGGTGCTCATGTGTCCAGCAAAGCATAGAAATTGCATTTCTATGCCATGATGTACAGCACCAGTTTTAGCCACCTAGGAACCATTAGCTTACACTCCAGGGTCACCATTTGTAACTAGGTGGAGTGTTCATAGCTTATGGTTGAACTGGAATGATGGATACTCATTTTGTCAGTTCAGGTTAATTTTATTGCATAAAATCTGGAGTATATATACAAAATTTCAGGTTTCATAAATGGTGATTTTAAAGGTGTATGCGAAACTCGACCAAGACTTGCGAGTTTCACCAAAGACACTTCCAGTATATATTGCTGGTGACACGTTGTATATAATTACTTACATTGATAAGCTGATAACAGTGCAAGAACACGATAATGATAACGACAAATATTGAAGACTACGAAATAGAATAGTCCCCGTGCTACGCTGGTTCTCTGTTAGAGACCGCACTGGTAGAGAACGGAAACATGAAAAGACTGAAAGGGGTGACTACTTTAGTCGCTACAACGTTACCTCGTCTCACTGGTCGATCACTCCCGCTCGCTCATATCAGAAAAAATTACAGTATAAAACCGCCTTGCTTTCCTTACTTCCTCCCTTTTGTACCCCATGACACACCTATTACTCCCTTCACTATATCCCCCTTCACTCCCTGGCCTATCTATATAGCGCTACAATCCCCTGACAACAGGCTATGGCAAAGGTTATAAGTGGAATCTGTTTAGCGGGGTCCAAAAGTGTTGCCACATATCGCAGTCGTGGATGTATTTTTAAGTCACTAGTAATTACTACCTATTACACGGCCTGTAGAGGGTATTGGTGACGTAGCGTGATGCTGTAGGAAGGATGGTATATAGTAGCTACTAGAGGGGCACGTGAGAGGACTAAAACTAGAGAACACGAGAAATAACGCATTAAAATATACAGAGGTAGTGGTGGTAGTCGAGCTTACAATCAAGCAGCGGTGCCGATGTTCCGCCTTCAAGCAGCGGAACACAATATTTTCACATCATGTATGTCTTCCATTACTAATATTGTCTTCCAGAATCACTGATAATAAAAATATTTTAAATCAGACCTGGAAACAGCATTATTTTGATATTGCAAAACTTAGTTACGTATAATGTTCTATAGATTGTGGGACCACCGCTCACGCAGCCCGCCAAAAGAATGGAGGCTCCGAATCTTTTGCCTCCAGACGCACGTCTTTCAAGGTCACACAAGCAGGAAGTGACGTCACGATGACGTCACGTTGGCAAGACGGACGTAGCAATTACGTGTAGTCTGAACCCGCATAAGGCAGAGGTCGGCAACCCAGAATTCGAGAAGAGCCAGTTTCTTTAAACTTGGCAGGGCAGCAGTGCTGATGGAGCCGGAGTGTAAATTATGAATGGAAATTACCAACAAGTACAAGTTGATAAGTACAAGAATTCATCCCAATATTTTCTTAGAGACCTAGGACCTAGGTCACATACACTATTGCACTACGGCTAGCTATGCCAGTGTTTTTATCTTTCTTTTTTTACGACAATTTAGACATTTGTAAGTAGGTGGCAGGAGCCACACATGTCTCGTGAAAGAGCCGCAGGTTACCGCCGTTGCACTAAGGGATAGAAGGACACGGCCTTGGTGATCTCTGGTGGAGGTGCCGCATATCTGACATAGGCGTGATCCGCGTATCAGGTAGTATGCGGGGAGATGGAGGGTTTGTTATCATAGTAGTTTGTTTAGGCAGGGTTGTTGGTAGGCCAGCTGGGTTGTCGGGCCCTGACACGGAGAATGGCCGAAACTTTGATGCTGCGGCGCCGTCTATCGTTCTCTGTGAATGAGTAAATATCAGTGTTGTAGTCAAGACCAGACCCTCCGAGATCAAGACCAAGACCATGACCAGACCCTTCGAGACCAAGCCCAAGACCAAGACCAGACCTTCCGAGACCAAGACCAGCCCTCTGAGACCAAGACCAAGACCCTCCGAGACCAAGACCAAGACCAGGACCAAGACCAGACCCTCTGAAACAGATCAAGACCAAGAACAGGCTTATAAAAATATTTTTTATAAATATGACTTATCTGAATGTTTTTGGTTTGTAGGGCAAAGTATGTTTCGTGGTTTGTGCATCTGGCAACCCTGCTGTCAGATGTGCTCGATCATAGACCACTGTATACCTGGGGCCAGATCTAGCAAAAAAGCTTAAGTCAAGCGGTGTAAGTATGGCGTAAATGCTACTCCGGCGCAACCCTCGCCCCCCTCTTGCGCCGAGGCTGTTTGAATAATCCGTCTGTCACGAGATAAATAATGTTTACAAACATTAATCAGCTGATTACTCAGCTGGCATCTGGCTTGACCCAACAAATCGATGTATCATGTTTAAAGCGATAAGGAAGGGTTTGATAATGATGTTTGAAGAATTTCGTCAGTTAAGGCGTATTTTGTGCGTCCCCTTGCAAGTAAAATTTTACTTATTTAAGCTCCGCCCACTTATTTTTACTCTTTTGCGTGTACAGAAAACTGAGCAGAGACAGTCCCGGCACCAAATTTTACTCTTTTCCTGTAAAATTATACAGTCGTGGATGTGGGTGGTGGTTTCAAGAGCCTGGACAATCAGATCGCGCGCATGAGAAAATCTTATCAGAACTCCTCCCGTAAATGTTTCTGTTTTCCTTAATTCTCACCCAATTCAACATTCATTACATGCGCACGACATGCAAAGGATACTGTATTTAATTAGGAGTAGGTAAGGAGTAGTAAGGAGTAGAGTAGGTGACTCTTAACAGGTAAGAAGTCACAAATATTAAAATTCTCCAGCGACATCTGGGAACAATTTTTGCAATCCCGCCAGTTTTTCAATGCGTCCGAACCCTTGTTAAGACTTGTGGCTAGCACGATAAAACTTGTATTTTGGCCATAATACACTAAAATAATAAACAATCTCTTTAGTAATAGTTATAATTACTTTAAAAATGCAATGTAACTGGTACATTTGTCGTAACTTACACAGGAATGTCACCCAAAAAATGTACATAATGGATATACGAAACACCTCCACAGTCCTCCAGAGAGGCGAGGTGAGGTGCTCTGAGGTGCTCTCAGGATTCCTCAGGCGTTCGCCGATTTCGGCAGCTGGCGGCCCTCTACGCATGGCTGTAGCTCCGAAACTAACCACAGGATTTTCTTGAAAAATAACCTCATTGTGATTCCCACACAAAGTTACCGTGAAAGGATTCATCCAAACCCTTACCTAACCTAACGTTTTCTAACCTAACCTAACCTATAGCGGTCTGCCGAAAAGAGGCGAAACGCCTGGAGATTTGAGGCAGGAGCAGAAAAGAGAAAAGAGGAGAAGAGAAAAAAAGGGAAGAGAAAGAAGGAAAGAAATGGAAAAAGAAAGGAAAGGGAAGGGAAAGGAAGAAAAAGAGAAGAGAGGAAAAGTGATATATGTAAATGATAAATTGTTGCTGTCTTCCATGATGGCAACATGATGTACCATGATTCCGTACGTCTTCGAATTACAGTTGGTAATTTTTTTAAGGTTGTGAGGACGAGGTCTGTTTGGCTCTCCCAGTGAATGTACGATACATTTTCCTTCGGCTCCGTCTGTAGTAGCGTCTGGCAGCGCTACAATCGTATTTTGTGATGCAAGCAGGGCGGGCTTAAATAAGTATAATTTTACTTCCAAGGGGACGCACAAAATACGCCTTTATTGACGCAGCTGAGATGGATCTCTGCTGTAACCAGACAGCTCTCTCGCAGACTACCCTACCGAGCTGTCTGCTAGTGGCTTATAGTGTTGGCCGAAGCCAGCACCCCGGGAGGCGGGTTACAAAACCCCGGCTAAACACCCGGTACCCATTCACTGCGGGGTGGACAGGGGCTGGGTTTTTAAGGAAACAGCCCAAACTGTTTCCGCTCCACCCGGGGATCGAAACCCGGGACTTCTCGGTTGTGAACCGAGTGTGCTTCCCCTACACTAAGTAGTAGTACCCTACTACAACACTCCCCATTGACAGTACAGATTGACCAGAAATAAACAATTGGAGGCAATAATTTAAGGCGCAGACATCTCTGATTGACTTTTAATAAATATTTCTAGGGCAATAATGGGCCAGCCATCCTGATTAACCTAATCATTCAGGGACAAAAAGGGGCAGACATCATGGTTGACCATAAATCATATAATTCAAGGGCGTTTACGAGGCAGACATTCTGAGTGACCTAATCGTATCATTCAGGGATAATGAGAACGGTACGGTACTCTCGTCTACCGAAATTCTCGTCCTGACACAATGCGGGAACTCTCGCCGAAGCTAATGGTTAGGTTAGTAGGATATTAAGGGAAAGATACCGGTAAAAATAAACGAGGACTGCGCGGTCATTTTCTGAAACATGACTAGATTTTCCTTGCCTAAATGAGTGTTTTTTGGTAAAAATGGACGAGGACTGCGCGGTCATTTTCTGAGACACTGACATAGTTTTTCATTGGGTAAAATTAGTGCTATTTGATAAAAATGGACGAGGGACTGCGCAGTCATTTTCTGATCACTGACTAGATTTTCCTGCCTAAAATTAGTGCTCTTGGTAAAAATGGACGAGGACTGCGCGGTCATTTTCTGAGACACTGACTAGTTTTTCCGGTAAATTTCTAGTGTTTGCCCATACCTCCCACTAACCCCCAAGCAAGTTTGGGCACCTGTGGGAATGCGGGGTTTTTCGATTGGGGAGCAAATAATGCGTCGGAGACACGTAATTTAAGAATTGTTGTAGAGGAGACAAACTCCCTAGATCTAAAGTAATTTCCTTACATCTAGAGAAATTGCCTAACCAAAATTAATCTAACCTAGCGGGGGGCTTGACCCACCGATAAACTAACCTAACCTAACCTAAATCTAACCAAATCTACCTAAACCTAACCAGATCTAACCTAACCTAAACCAAATATAACTACTCTAATCAATAGTACCCTAACCAAACCTCCTATATGGTTGGGGGCCTCTGGAAGGGGAGAACTGTGTCTGTATGAGTATTAGTCTAAGACAACTATATCATTTCTACAATATGTATATAAGTTTGGTAAAATTCTAGGTTTTGCCATACTCTCCCACTTCCCCCAAACAAGTTGGGCACTGTGGGAATGCGGGGTTTTCGGGTGGGGAACAAATTATGCGTCGGAAACACGTAATTTAAGAGTGTTTAGGGGGTTAAAACTCCCTAGATCTAGGGTAATTTCTTTATATCTAGAGAAATTTGCCTAACCAAAAATTAACCAAAACCTAGCGGGGGGCTTGACCCACCGATAACCTAACCTAACCTAACCAAATCTAACCTAACCAAATCTAACCTAACCAAAATTCTAAACCTAACCTAACCTAACCAAATCTAACCTAACCTAACCTAACCTCCTAGCGGGGGGTTGGGGGGGTTCTCAACACTTCAGTCATCATTCTGTGAGGATCGTCAGGTTCACACGTCTCTGGACTCAGAAGAAATCCAATGAATTTTCCCTAAATCTAGAGAATCTTTTAATTCCATAACTCAAAAAGTATGTGGTTGCGACGCATATTTTGTACCCCAACCATATATCCTGCATTCCCCCAGGTCCCAAGCTGTTTGGGGGAGAGGGGGGAGTATGGGCAAACACTAGAATAATACCATAAGTTTTAAAGGTTAAGCGGAAGTGCATTGATTCTGTACAGTATACTAAAACACAAAATAATATAGAAAACGCATGTGGTAATGGCGGTAGTGACCGCGCAGTTATCGTCCATTATAACTGAAACACCAACCGATAAGTCTTGCCGACATAAAAGTTTTCGGCGAGTTCCACTTGTAATAGGTGCAAATGAAAGAATAAAAGGTATTTCGTTATTGGACAAGTTTTCGCTTGTCCCAAAATATTTAAAACTACACTTAAAATACAATACATTGACATTGGTTACGTAACATGTCAAAACCCAGACTCCCCAATCACTAAACTAACCCCCGATATTCGGTCCTCTAATTCACAAACACGGGTAAAAGTGTTTAAAATATATAGATTGGTACTGTTATGTTAATAAATAAACTTGTAAACTGTCGCTTAATAGGAACTCTCGCCGACGTAAAAAAATGGAGCATTCTCCGACGGTGGCGAGCATTCCTTCCGTTCGGGGACTGTACCATTAAAGGCTAGCAAACGTGACCTAACTACCATTCAGGGGCAATGAGGGTCAAGCGTCCTGAGTAACCTAACCATAGTGCAAGGTCACTGAGGGCAGGCATCAGAACAAAAGTTCATTCTCAAAAACGTTCAAATTTACGATGTAGTGAAACAACATTAATCTAGTCGCGGGATGCCAGCCTCGCCTCGTCCCACAACAATTCTGCTCACAGGACTCCGCTAGTGGTCTAAAAAAACTGGTGCTGCCCAATAACGATCTAATACAAACAAAAAAACCCGAAGGCAGTCCCTACACAGCCGAGGCGGCCTCACACCAAGGCTTGATCTCCTAAACATTTGTAAACACACGCCGCTGCCGACTACCAATAGGCTATTATTTCAATCTTACCTCGGTGGTAACGTTTATTAGAAAGATAAATGACGTTTTAAATATATTATATGAGATACACGGGGGGCTACACCTCTCATCGAGGTGGTGTAAATCTACGCCATAATATTGGCCTGTGACGTCACGGAAATGAGTAAGTACGCTTGCTGGATCCAGCCAGGGAGGGTTGGCGCAGACTTGCACCGAGGGGTAAAGTCATGGCGTTGTGACGTCATCGATTGGCGCAGATGTAGCTCTGATCCAAGAAAGTTTTCGAAAGAGGAGTATCTCAGACTTACGCTGACATACACCGGCGTATGTGTTTGCTGTATCTGGCCCCTGGACTGCACACGCGACAATGTTTTGAATTGCGGGGCTGCATAGGGGCCTGCGGGGCGCCCGACAAGAGATATAGTGGTCTATGGACTATCATATAGACTGGTTATCAGTATATATGATATACTGTAATCTTCTTAAATATTTGTTCTATGATTATCAATAAAAAAAACAGTAAAACACGCACTTTTTTCATCGTCGTAGTCTTCTCTTTGTAGGTTGTACATATCATGGTTATGATAGTATTAAAATACCTTAATAATTGAGTTCCTTTGTTGTCTTTCCTCATAATCAGTAGTGGTATATCATGGTTTAAGTGTTACTTGACTAGCCAATGAATACTCTTGAGTCTATACCAACATCACAACCTTGCTATGATTATCTTATTACTCCATCCATAAACAAGTTGCATTAACCACCGTGACATTACCCATCATTGTCTCATGGTACCTAGTACTGTCGTCTACCGATATTTTCATCCCTACACAAATCGGGAAAACTCGCCGACGGTAATGGTTAGGTTAGGTTTTGCTTTGATTATCTTATTACTCCATCCATAAACAAGCGCATAACCACGGTGACATTACCATCCTTGCCTCATGGTACCTTCTACTGTCTTCTACGAAATTTTATCCTATACAAATCGGGAAACTCGCGACGGTAAGTTAGGTTAGTANTAATTTTTTGGGGAAAAAAAAATTTTTAAAGTAAATTTTAAAAACCCTTTTGAGGGGCAAAAAACCCCAAAAATAAAAAAAAAAAATTTTAAAAAAAAAAAACCCGTTTGGGAAAAACAAAAAAATTGGGGGGGGGGGGAAAAAAAGGGGGGGGTTAAGGGGGGGTTTATGGGCCCGAAAGAACGGGAAAAAACCGGGAAAATTTTTTTAAAGTTAAGAATTTCCAAAAAAGCAAAAAATTTTATGTTTAGAAAACAGATAAAATTTTGGAAAGGGGAAACCTTTTTGGGTGCCAGAGGGGTAAATTATACGATTTTTTTCAATTAGTTTTTTTTTTTCCAAACCCCAAACCTTTTTACCTTTTTTTTTTTAAAATTCTAAAACTGCTAAAAGTAATTCTCTGCTGTCCCAGACAAGTATAATTGTTAAATTTTTTTTTCCCCCTTTTTTTTTTTTCTCCCCTCTTTTCTGGTCACCTTTCCTTTTTTTTTTTTTTTTTTTTTTCCCCCTCCCCCTTCTTCCCCTCTCTCCCCTCTCTCTCTCTCCTCTCTCTCTCTTTTCCTCTTTTCCCCCTCTCTCTCTCTTTCTCTCCTCTCTCTCCCTCTCTCTCCTCCTCTCTCCTTCTCCTCTCCTCTCTCTTCCTCTCCTTCTCTCCCCTTTTCTCTTTTCCTCTCCTCTCTCCTCCTCTCTCTCTCTCTCTCTCTCCTCTCTCTTCCTCTCTCTTTCTCTTCTCTCCTCTCTCCCCTTCCTCTCTCTCTTCTTCTTCTCTCTCTTCCCTCTTCCCCTCTCCCTTCTCTCTCCCTTTTCTCTCTCTCTCTCTTTTCCCCCTTTTTTTTTTTCCGGTTTTTTGTGTCTAAGGTTTGGCCACGCATTTCAATTCTTTACCCGGCAGCTGTGTATTAAAGCGTCATTGCATATTACAACGACATGTGCGAGCGGCCACGCCCAAGGGGGTGATGAGCCTTTTTCATCCAGACTATGTTGGAATTTTCCCCGCATTGCTTATTGATTTCCCGATCGCTCGACAGCCCTTTTTCAAGCACTCTTTTCTTTCATTCGCCACTCACTATTCTTATAAACAAAGAATTAATAACGAAGCATGAATATTGGTTTGATGGTTCTTACTTGCCAATATAAAGGTTTAGTGGCCGAAGTTTATGTATAGCTTACTATTCAATTTACAGTTTGAGGGTTGAATTTCTTTGCTTGGTCGCCCCCAAGCTTTCGTTATAGAAAATCTTCAGTTCAACACCTTTGTGTTTCCTTATTTTTTTTTGGGGTTTGAACAAAGACAAAAAATAATAAAAAAAAAAATTAATAATATAATAATATATATATATAATATTAATTAAAAATATATTAAAATATAATAAATATTAATAAATAAATAAAAAATAATAAATATAAATATATTATATTAATATATATAAAAAATAATAAAATATAATAAATATTAAAAATATATTAATATTTTAAGGGTTGAAAAAATTTTAAAAATATATATATATATAAGTTTTAAAAAATTATAATAAATTTAAAAGAAAAAATTTATATATATATATATATAATATATATATATATATATATAATATATATATATATTAAAATTATAAAATTAAAATAATATATATATATATATATAAAATATATATATATATATATATAAATATATAAAATATTAAAATATATAATATATATATATATTTATAAATATATATATTATATATATAATATATATAAATCATTAATATATATAATATTATACATATATATAATATATATATATATATATATATATTATATATATATAAATATATATATATTTTATAATATATATATATATATATATAATATTATATAGATATATATTATATATATTTTATATATATTATATATATTTTAATATAAAAATATATATATATATAAAATATATATAACTATAATATATATATATATATTATATACTATATATATATATTATATAAAATTATATAATATATATATATATAGTTTTATATTATAATAAAAAGAAATATATTAATATAAAATATATATATATATATATATATAATATATTATATATAAAATAATAACTATAATAAATATATATATATAGATAATTATTTTATTTTAAAATTTTATATATAAAAATTATATAATATATAAAATTATATATATATATTTTATATAAAAAATTATATATATATATATATATATATTATATATATAAAATATTATATATATATTATATATTTTATATTTTATATAATATATATATATATATATATATATATATTTTATTTTATATATATATATATTATATTATATATATATATATATATAAAATAATAATATATATAAATATATATATATATATATATATATATTTATATATATATATAATAAAAATATAATATATATATAGTATATTATATATTATATATATATATATAGTATATAATAATATATATATATATATATATATATTATAATATATATATATATAAAATATGATTATATATATATTATATATATAATAAAATATATAATATTTTAAAATATATATATTATATATATATAATTTTATATATATATAAAAATATATATAGTATATATAGTTTAAAAAGGGTACGCCGTAGGTCCAATAAAAAGTTAAATATAGATTATTTCGAATTTGACAGCGTGTTTTCTTATGTAAAATTGAATTTTAAGGGTGTTTGTCCGCTTCAAACTTCGGGTTTTTGAGCCTTCTTGTTATGCAAAATTGGCCTTTTATATTTATATGCAAAACATAGCTTAAAGTGCGATTTTGCATAGTAAGAATTGCTCAATGCAAAATAGAACTTGATAAAATCGTCTTAGAATTCCATTTTACATGGGAAATTGGCATGCCAAAGTTGAAAAAAAGAATTTTTGTTAAAACGGCGTACCCAAAACCACTGTAAACGGTCCAAAATTATTTGGATTGGGTTACGATGGGAGGAAGGACAAGACCAGGGCGATGGTGCCGACAGCTATGGGAAACTGCAACCCAAGGTTGACAGGGGATCATCTGTCATGACAGAGGAGCCATTTGGAAGGTACCTTTGGTACTTTGTACCCGAGGACCCGATGCCAAAGGGGAAAACCTGCGTTCAAGGTGGCTCAGGGTCTCTATGATCTGCTGGTGACATACGACTCCACCGACTCACTGATCGTACTGCAAGGTGACTCAACTAGGGCCAACACGGGGTGGAAGGGTGCGACTCACGCCCATTTGGAGAAGATGATGGGACGCAAGCTCTTCTGGAGTATATGCGTGTTGCACATAAACTAGTTGCCCCGGCGCCACCTTATCACCAGCATTGACGGGCCTACCTCATCTGACACTGGCTTCACGGGTCCAGTGTGCAGTCTGCTGTCCAGCGTGAATGAGATGCAGTACAACGCAGAGTTCAGAGGAGTGCCAGGCGGTGAAGATCTCGCGGAGATACCGGAGTATATCCTGGTCAACATGTCCACTGACCAGCAGGTCTCCTACCAGCTGGTCCAGGCTGTGAAGCGGGGCGTTCTCCCGTCCGAGCTGCAGGAGATCAAGTGTGGCAAGGTGTCCCACTCCAGATGGCTCACCACAGCCCAGTCGCTCGTGTACATGTGGACCAGAAAGTATGGACTGACTGGCAAAGATCTGAAGACCCTGGAAATCATAGTCAAGTACTGCTGGCAAGTGTACTTCAAACTCTACTACGACATCAAGGTTCACCACAGACTAGAGGACGGCCGCAAGCACATCCTCACGCAGCTCAGAGTGATGAGGTCGCAGCCCATCAAGGTCCAAACAGCTGTGACCTTCTTACGTGCGGACAGGAGCATGGTTTGCACACTCAGAATGTGTCCTCCTCTCGCTGATGGCGAGGCCCGAGTGAGACGACCGCAGGTTCGCCGTGATTTCCGATTTTGAAGCTGAGGGCTGGCGAGGAGTATGGGGACCACCAGGGTAAGACTCGCAGCACACCCAAGCTGAACTTGTCAGCCACCAGCTTGCAGACAATGATCAGCTGGCAGTATGGCCAGGTGCACGAGCCGGCAATTCACCTGTTTACTGTCCGGGGATCAGATCCAGGAGATCCTGGGGCACCGTACGAGGTTCCGGAGTTCTCTATCCACACTCAAGCACCGAAGAGTCGTGAAGCAGGTGACAAGAGGCTGCGGCAGCAGTGGTGGGG